>CABFWO010002481.1:69109-120133 GCA_902155825.1 Timema genevievae
GGGGGGGGGCACCATGAGACCAATATTTAGATTGCTACCTTACAACCTTTTAAATACAATATTTCTATACATGGAACCATTATTAATTTAAATATTGATTTTAAAAATCTATAAAAGTAGGTTATGTAAAGGGATTTTTGATTCAATCAGTTACATTAGTATAAACGTTAAGGAAAACATTAATATTTGACTATTTTTACAAGCTACAATTTTATGAGGCATAGCAGTGAAAGTCACAAATATTGTTTTGTAAAAGGTTATTACAAAACTTAATATTCAGTTCTTTGAAATGAGAGAAGAGAACAAGTTTACATAAATTCTAATTGAAGTTTTAGCGAATGTTTCCCAGAAAATTTATTCAGAATCTCTTCAGGAGTTATCTCAATATTTTTATTTATATCGAACATTTCCAAACCATGTATTCTTTCCTGGCCCATTGTTGATCTCAAGTATGTTTTACTTCTTTTCAACGAAATAAAAGATCGCTCTGCATTTGAAGTAGTAAATGGTATTACACAAATAGTTTACAAAAGGCACCCAATGTTTGGAAACATGGATGCAAATTTGTATGTTGGCATTGGCGTATCAACATTTTCGTATTTATGTATCCAACATTCCCTTCATAATCTGAATTCTCTATTAAATACCCCTATAGAAGATGGTAAATCATATTAATATATTTTTGCTGTATCCAGTATCTCTTCATCTGATTTGTCCAAATCAAAATAATATTTAGGTATTATTTTTGCAGTTTTGAAATTGCTATGGCACTGTCTTTAAAAAATTTTAAATTTTAATTTGAAATCAGATAATCAACATAAGGTAAAAATGTGTTCACTTGAAAATAGTTTATCAGATTGGCCAAATTAGCTCGGTTTTGGTGGATATTTCTAATTCTTGAAATTTTTATTTCCACAGCTAAATTTTTTGGAAATCTTTTGGCCTGGCCAAATATTATTTTTAATTTATTTTCTAAATCTTCTTGTATTCTATTTAATGCTGATTTAGGCATTTCTACAATCGAAACTGCCTTAGAGAAGTCAAACGAACATTTTGTAGTTGAATTGAAAGTGGTAATATTATAGCTAAAATGTTGTCAAGTTTTTAAGCACAATTTGCAATTTGCAATTTGCAATTTGCAATTTGCAATTTGCGACTAGGTACTGCCTGCCGAATTGATAGGCCTACGGACAGTCTTTGTGCTATTTATATCTTCTATTACAGAAATTAGCGCAGGCAGTATTTCCAACAAATTTAAAATGGCATTCTTTATCAAAACCCAATGAGTTTCGCAAACCTTCTGGCATTTACTTCTATCTGAGTCGGTAGAAGTTCTGTGATTTTATCACTTAACAATTGGGTTCTTGAGGTAAAAATCTCTTAAAAAGTTACTAACGTTTGTAGCTATACTGACTGTGTTGCGAATACTAGGTACTGTACTTGTTTTGTTTAGAGATAAATTCGGCTTGTGATTGGAACAATGTTTGTAAATAGCGAGTGGATGTATTTTTAAAATTCTTGCTTGTACTCTTCTCAAAGCTCCAGACGTGTTAGCACCCCCATCATAGCCTTGTCCACAGAGAAATGCAATATCGAAATTTGATATTTTCAAAATGTCAAATATGGTGTCACTCAAACTTCACCAACCAAGTTCATAACTTTGGTAGACCTAAGAAAGTTTTATAATACAGTGCATTTTTCTGTATTAAAATATCAAATGCAGAATGAAAGTTAATCGGAAATGCTTACGTCGGTTGTTTCGTCAGACAAGATAATATAAAACTTCTAAACTTTAACCTTTTCAACAATTTTACTTCGTATAATTTCCCCGCACCGTTTTAATAATTCATTTTAGGTTGCTTTACTTATAAAAGTAGCATCTTTACCAGTAGTTGGAAAATGGTTTCCAATTATCTTCACGTCAGCATCGACACGAAATCTTAGTAATGTATTGAAATTACCAATAGTTTTCAACTTATCAGCGTTGCCTAACTTGCCTTCATCTTCTTTTATGAAAATGGACCTATCATCTCTATGATCCCTCACAGCGATATTTTGAATTACACAACATTGTATCTTCTTAATAATTGGTATTAATATTTGTTTATTTCTCTCTTTCTTCACTTGTTAGTATTGTCTATTTCTGCTTCAATAGTAAATGTTTTATCATCAATGACATCAATAAAATGCTGAGACCTACGTTACTCTTATGGCATTAATTTTTCTCACAAACTCTGAAATCAATCTTGGCATCTTTTATAAGATCAAGGTTTTATCACCAACTTTCCCCGCTTCATACGACTACAACCTCCCTCATTTTATCCAAATAACATTAAAATTCTTCAAAAACCACCTTCAAATGTATCAGTCCTTTATCCAGTGTATTTTGAATGATCTATTTTGGTTTCCTTGAACAACAGACGGATAGTTTTCAGTTGAACAACACGGATCACGCAATACACTGTAACGTTCGTCATCAACTATTTTCTGCGTAAAACCGACATAGCAACCAATATCTCTGGCATGTTGAGGTTCATTTGAAGTTGAAACTGAACATTCTTATAAATCATTTCGTGATGAAGCAAGTCCGGTCTTTTTCACAATGTCACTTCCGCTTTTAAATTTTATGATCTATCAACACTGCTTTCAATACGTTTATTTTGAATAATGTCATAAGGATAAGTTGTTTCTATGCTCGTCTTTTATCCATAATTATAAATCTGTATTAATGATTCAAATAGTTATAGTAGGTCTATCTTTATAAATGTACATTAACAAAGCACAAAATAAAGCATAGATGCACCTTTTCAAACATCTAAGTACAAAATTAGCTTTATAGATTTCTAATACATTTTGTTTCCTACATTAAATATGTTACTGGAAAACCAAGGACGTTTCTTGGAATGAGTCGAGTTAACGGGGGGTGCGAAAAAAACGATTTGTAGCAAACGGGAATTTAAACAGTGTGTGTGTATTTTCTGAAAAATAACAGGGGGGCACGTTCCCTGGTGCCCCTACCCTAAATCCGCCACTGCAGCCACCTGTTTTATCGAGCCTACTATATTCCAGTCTCTGACGGCAATGTCGATGTTTATGGCGACAGTGATTATTAAAGAGTGTGATTGCTCGCTTTCTTGCCAAGTGTCAGTAAATGTGGTCTCTCAGGCATTGGCGATGGAGACAGACAGACATTAAAGTGCTGGCGGAATGCCGGATGTGTAGCAATTAAAGGTATTGTAATGGAGATGGCTTTGAGCTATACACGTAGAACATAAATCTCACTCTCGCAACCAGATTCTTAAAATGTATTTTAGCAGTGGAGAATTTGTTTAAACTCCGGCTTTGTCTTGTTTTGTATTAGTTTCACACATAGTCACAAACTAACTAACAAATTAACTCAAGATAGTAAAATATTTAGAAATCTTTTTTGTTGTTTACTATTGTCTAGTAAAATATTTGAAAACTTATTATTTAGATAGTAATATAAAGCAAACAAATAAAAACTGTATTTTCCTTTTATAAATGCTATATATTGAGAGCAAAAAGAAAAAAAAATCTGTTTGAGAGATTATAAAAATTTAGAAAGACTTAACAAAAGTAATGAAATAAGAAGAGATGACAGGTCAATTTTTTAAATTGGAATATTGACGAACACAACAAGATAAAATTAAATGGATAATTAGAAATAATATATTGTAAAAAATATACATACTGGTACTCATTTAATAGCTTAAATTGCAGAAATGAATGGTCATTACAATTTTTATATAAAATAATCCCATTCTCTTGAAAACGTCATATTTTGATGAAAACTATCAACCATTTACACGGTTGAACTGGCAAGTGATTATATATTATTTATGGTTTTGACTAGCTTATCTTCATAGAAAAACTTATAAGTTATTTAAAAAAACACTAGAAAATGAATAGCTACTAAAATTATCCCCCAAATAGGGCAAACGTTTTTAAAGGAATTAACTTATGAATGTTGTCAATATTTGTTCTCTGAGCTTATATTTTTACATTGGGGCAAGGAGTAGACTTCCATGAAGAGTCATAACAGAGTTTGTAAAAAAGGAAAGGATGGAATTTATATACAAACACTAGAAAAAAATACGAAGGGTAAAAGATCATTGATATGCGTATATAAAAATTTACTTGATATCAAAAGTAATCAAATACACTAAATATGCTACAGGTTGAAATATAAGTGAAAATTAAAAAAAGAGTATTACTTATATGTATATTTAACGTAATTAATTTACACACTATTAAGTTGGTTTACATTTAAATATAAACATAACATTTTTTTATGTATACTTAATTAAAAATTTGTCAGCTTTAGACGAGGTGGAAATGAGGTGGGAGACACGGGGGCTATAGCTTCTCACTTGTTAAACTAAAGGAGGACAATATATGTTCTACTCCTTACCCCCGCATCCTCTTGGATATGGATTCTAGTGTGCCTTATATCAATCACGGAACAGAAGGACGCTCAAACCCACAGTTAGCATAAAAAAAACCACCTCCATATAGCTTCTTGAATCATGTAATATTTAAAAAAAACCACCTCCATATAGCTTCTTGAATCATGTAATAATTTAAAAAAAACCACCTCCATATAGCTTCTTGAATCATATAATATAAAACAAACCTGGAGGGGGACACAGGGCCCCTTCTAAGCCCCCCTTCCCAGCTTACCTAATAATTTTGATCACAGCAGTAACGCACAGCAGTGACGCACAGCGATAGTTTCGCCATTTTCTTTGTCAAGCGCATGAAAGCTGGATTACGAAAACAACGTTGTATCTTGTAATTTTCATTCATCACGAAATAAGGCGACCCTACAGTTCTCATTTAATTATAATGAGCCAGATTTATTCTTAAATTGCAGCATTTCTGCGTTTTTACGTGTATTAATATTTAATGTATACATGGCTGGTGTCCCTGCTAGGAAGATGTTTTGTTTTGAAACCACGATGGGGTGATGATGCGCAGTAACGGTGTAGGTGCGCACAGTTCCCCCTCAAAGTAGGGTCACGTCTAGGGGGGGAGGAAGGGGGCAATTTCCCTGGGCCTTACATTCCAGGGGGCTACACTCACCCCAAAATTATTAAATTCAAATACAGTTATTATTCTAAATTTTGCATCAAATAGTGTACAGATAATTAACAACAAAAGGTATTCGCTTAGTGATAGGATTCAATCCCGAATTCCTTAAAACTCTAACTTTATGTGATTTAAGATTTAGGCTCTACGTTATTTGAGTAATTTGCTGGAGTACAATAGAATACGTAAAAGAAGTAAGTTTGGTTGGTTAATAATTCTTTTACTTATTCATAATTATCCAACGGCTATTTTCAAGACTTCTTGTATAGCTTTAAGTTTCAATTTTTTTCTTCATGCTTCTTTAATTTCGTTTTGCAGTTTCCATGAATATAGTACCATAAGTATCAAAAAATTTCGGAATGAAGTAATTCCAGCATCTTTACCAGTGCTGGACCTCACAAAGGAGTAATGGGACAAGGAAACAGATAAGACTTAGATAATCCACATAGCTTAATTCCTTTTTAATTCGTTTGGCAGATATTAACCTCAAAATTTAAATTTTACATCTTTAAACTTCATTACCTATTTAAACTTAAAACTTTGCTTAATCCATACTTTATTGGATATCTCAAATCTTTATAATAACAACACTCAATTACCTCATTAAAATGTGTTTTGGCAGATGTTAACCTTGTATTAAAATTTTATACTTTTACTTCTTACCGTATTTGAACGGAAACATTGTTTTGTCTATACTATATTGTACATCTGTAAGTTTTTGTAACAACATTTTTAACGTGTATATATTTATTTTAGACTTGTCTGGTCAAGTTGCTGATGCATTATTAATTTCATGTTGATTGTTTGTATCTGAAAATATGTTTTTTCACCTGAAGTAAAGCCTAATCATACATTTTGAATGTAATTTCACTGAATACATCTACCAACTTATTAACTGTTTAAATTATAGTATTAAATTCTTTATATACACCTCTAGAGCAATCTAAGTCTTAACTTTTAAATTATTAAGTAGGCTAACATAAGTACCGAGTACGTATCAATATAATTATTATAATGGCTTAATGCTAAAACTGAAAAACTGCCGTAAAAAAGGGGGCTCAGATTTCTTAAAACAGCCATGCCTTGAAGGATACATATAGGAAGCAAGCACGATTCCCCCATATATAGTTAAATGTGAAGCGATATTATAAACACAAGAAAATTTTAAATAATGCAATGGCTGCAATACAAAACAATGGCAAGGAAAGCTGGGAGAAGTTTCAACATACTAGAGTCAATTCTAAGGATATTTTTTTGTAGAAAATTGGATTGTGCCACCTCGTCTAGGTCGTAAAGGTGTATTCTCAAAAGAAGTGGCGACATAATTAAAGGAGTATATTGGGACATTAGCTAAATTAGTCTATGGTTTAACATCAAATACATTTACGTGCTTTTTGCAATATTATTCGATTATGTATAGTTTTTAATAAAATATGTTTTTACCAAATAAAAGTAGGATAGCTAAGGTTCTCTTGCATTCAGTTACATTTGCGATATCTATAATGGAATAGTTATAGGAATGAATCTCACTTAGGTGTGCATCATTTCCCCACTCTCCCTTAACTATCTTGTAGTTTACCCTTATCCTCATATTAGTTTCATATCTTTAAACCTCAATATTATGACTACATTTAAATTTTAATTGAAAAATATAATTTTTAAATTACGGTTTTTTTAACTGTCTAGGTGAACCTCGGGAATTTCACTGGGTAGAATAAAAGAAACTTGTGTTGCCTTTGGTTCTTACGTAGATTCTCGCTCTTGGGACCTCAGTTTTATGACTGACCAGCGCGAGAACAGAACCAGTCGTGAGTCCCACTCTTTGTTTGTAAGACTATTTAAAACATTACACACCTTCTAAAACATGAGCCAAGTAACAGTTCTCTTGTACCATTAACAAACTTCCCCCTGGCCATGCCTATGTGGTCACACGAGGGAATAACAAACCACTTTAATTGAAAGCTTTTATGTTCTATTGTGCGTATTCTGACAACTCTCAAATTAATGGCTACTAAATTAATACTTACCACCCAGCTAGAAGGTCATTGCCCTTGCTGGGAAGCCGCTACTGCCCACATAATACCTTAGCTATAACCATATTAAATTTATCCTTGTAAATATAATTGCAGCAAGCTAGCCACATCATCTTTCTATTTTGTTTTACAATATATGATAAAACATCACCCAACACAAATCACCCTCCGTTAATAATAAATTACTGGACCAAATACATTAAGACATACTACACCAATATTATATATGGTTATTATTCATTTGTAATAAAAAAGATACCTAAGGTAGATCCTTTTATATAAATATATTATAAACTTTACTCATGTAAAAATATTTTAATACGGATTTTAAAATATATACCAGTCTGTGAAAGATACTTATATGTACTTGAAAGCTATTTGATATTAAAAAACCGTTTAGAGTTAAATTAGTAAGCACAACTTGTATATTGTTGTAACTAAAAATATATTATTTTCATTAATTTTAATTGTTAAATTTAAATTAATATATTATTGACTAGCCTATTCCCGCGGCTTCGCTTGCATTAAACAAAACCTCAACACATTCAACAACTTCAAATGCTATAAAATAATGAAACCTAGTCAAGAGCAGTGTTTTATGCTCGTACAAAGATTCCCGAAGAAACATGAACTCGCCCCTTCATCTCCTCCTCACACCATCTTAAATCACTGTAAACCCCCCTTTATCTCCACTCAGAAATAACAGTCGGGGATGGTAACAAGAGAGTTATTTTATTCAGATAACAAATTATATGCAACTCAATGGGAGAGTAAGATAACATATAGCGTTAGNTTGGCGTGAACTGTTTTGATGAACCTTAGAAATAAGCCAGAGCCAAAACGGCATCATACTTTGAGAGACATGTTGTCAACGGTAATATCTGACGTAATACAATACTCTCGCCCATAAATGGCAACTCAAAACACATTAAATAATCTATACTAAATTTACCTTCAAACTAATCTTAAATAGTCCTGCCATAATAACAAATTAATTATCAAAAAAGCTCAAGGAAAAAATGAACAATCAGGAATGCGATCCAGCAAATACACATAAAAGTTAAGCTAGCCTAACTGACAGTTCCCAAAGGTCAAACAATACCAATATAGTCTAATATAACAAATTTCCTCCCGAATTAATATTAGAATTGTTAGACATATTAGAATATATTCACAAAGGTCATAATATTGAAAAATACGTCGCCTAATGACTTGAAAAAGAAAAAAATTAGTAAATAAAGCCAAGACCTCGGTATAGCCTCGCTTACTCGCGGCCCCTTCTTTGACTGACAATTCATGAACTTTAAACACTTTAAACACTTTAAACAATAATAAATAGTCTCTTAATAAATAACAAGATGAACATAATTCCCTAACATATTAAAATAAGAAGAGCTGGCAAACGACGCTATCAGTTTTAAATGTCAGCCCCAAGTGACGATACCCAGAGGGTAAAGAAACCCATCCGTTAAGCAGATAAGAAACGTTTCAAACTAAGGCGCAGGTTTCAAAGTTCTCCCATAGTGATCGTAATAAAAGGTGAACACGGTTTGAAATAACCGCCCAAAGATATTAAATATTATCATGGCATTATCAGCCAAAAAATTTACTAAGTCCATATAGTGCCAATAATTAATAAGTTTTAAGTATTACTAGGTCAGAACAACAATTTTGAATAGAATAGAACATGTTAAGCCAAAAGGGAATTTTGAATAACCTAACGTTTAAATCAGCCTCTGGCAATGTCGCTCACACTTGTAGCCAGTAAGTAATATGTGCTTACAACACAGACACACCATCATTATATACCCTAAAAATATGCCACGTTCTCTCGAGGCACGGGAACAACAGGAGGTAGAGAGGGGTGGGGGCAACTATGCGTCTAGAACATATTGTAACATGCTCCAAGTCTCCAGACGCGCATGGAAGAACAGTTCTACGGGTTGGCTGAGCGCGGCTGATAGAGTTGCCTATTGCTAGCATTGATCTCTATAATATTACTGGATGGACATCTGTGGCTGAAATTTTCGAGCTGTCGTCTGCATACCATTGTCTAAGAGAGAAGGAAGCTTTCAGGTATCTCTTACTCTCTTACACCCATACAAGGCAATTTGCATTTTGACATCGTTCATTAATTTGATTGACTATACGAGACAAATCAATGTGTGATTAGTTAAATGAAATAAATATGTTAGTAAAAGCTTTGAAGAACATAACAAAGTTTGAAGTTGGTTAGTTTTTGCTTTAAATAAGTTAATTGTATATATTAGGCTACATTATTTTTTAAGGAAGCTCGCTTGTAAGGCTTTATCTCGTACCAGAATCCTACCTTAGTGTTGTGTTTAGTTAGGATAAAAGACTTTACAGAACGAAATTTTTTACTTCCGTTCTAAATGGCCGTCTATCCTACTAAAATATAATAGTATTCTAGTACTCAATATAGCCTTAGAGATTGGGATTATTACTAAATTCAAGATTTAGTAGAATTGTACTTCCTACAAGCCTATAACCTAAATTATCATTTGAATGTAAGACTTTTACACAAAGTATGTCATTCAAACAAATGTAATACAGTTTTTAGCTAACTAGTATCATTATAGCTATCGAACTTTCAATATAATATGGTTTCTGAAACCAATATACAAGCTAATAACCAACTTTAAATATAAGTCTAGTCTTGACAGACTGTAAACAACATTGATGATAACTACATATTTAAATATGTTAAAGATTTTATTCGTATTTGTACAGCATCACCTGTAAAATTGAATTGTGTATACTTTAATGTAAACATTTCTTCAGGAAAGTGTGGTACAGCACTTTAATATTTTCAAACAATAACACTTTTATTCATCAGATACATTTTTTCGCATAAGAGCATTGAAAGAAAGCGTTTAATCTGTCCCCCCTACAGTGTAGCAGACGATAAACTTGAGCGTCACGTCTTGGTCCTTGGCAATGTGTATGTGTATGTCCATCCATTTATATTATAGAGATCAATGGTTGCTGGGCAAGCTGATAGGTAGCGTAAATTAGACAGATGAAAAATGTAGGGCTTATATACAAAACAATGGAAATAAATATATACATCAATTAAACCAAAATAATTTTAAATAATTAAAACAATTATGTTCAGATTTGCTTTTATTAAAACTAGACACTTTGAAACAACATATTCTCTCTGTAAACGAAAAGCGAGTCGTTCTTCCATTTTATCCCTATTAGTTCCCAACATGACCACAATGCAACACGTCGTTTATGAAGTCATATATATCTTGTTTCAAGATAAAAGTGGCAGCAATGTTTGGAAAGTATTATTCGCATAACACATTTAAATACTTAATTATTCACCTCAGATCTTTATGAATTTCATAATATTCACGACAATAAATGTAGAATTACGATATTAAATCTTAAAACGTAACAGCGTGCTGACTGGACGTGCATATTTAAAATTAGAGAACAGTTGTATTTAAATACAAAATGTATACATTAAAATAGTGTAGAAATGAAATGAAATGAAATAAAATATTTGTGGGAATATTAAATAACATTATAATATTGTAGGCTTAGTGTAGACTAAACAGAATGGATAGATACCAACAAACACATAGCTTCTCCTTGATATTATTGGCGATGAACTGAATAAATAGTCAAAACACCCAAGTTTCAACTTCTTTGAAATTCAAAATAAAGCTATCTTCAAAAAGCACAGAGACTTAACATATTATTTATAATCATATCTTACGTAAGCTAGGTGACACATACTAATCCATTCCACATGAGCTATTGACAATCCACGTTGGAGAGTTGAAATATTGTAGGTTTGTGATCAGACAATTATTTTAACTACGTGGCCTTCAGTTATACCAATGTTTACAAATACGGAGATAACTAGCATATGTAGTTGTTAAGGCACGTGCCTCCCATCTGAAAGTAGACAGTATGTATATTGGTTCTCTATAGGGAGGTAAGACAAGAACATTTTAAAATAATCTTGGCTCTCTATACTGATATTCATGCAACTAAACTATTTGTATTATTATATTATCGTCACTGATATGATCTGTCAAAATTTATAGGGCCATCATATTTGATTATATGAATGAATTCTTGGAAGTGACTTTAGTAACGCTTGTAACAGTCATATACTGTTTTTTCTACAGTGATCCTACTATAGATGGCAAGGAATGTGCAATTAAAAGTTTCATGACTGCAATAATTTAAACATATTCTTTACGACCACATCCATATTGATACTCATGCTCGCGAATAATGTAATTAGCTTGGATAAGGTGGAGAGAGAATAAGAGGGGTGGGGTGGGTGGGGGTAAAGCATTCCAACCCACTCAGAGTATTATACCAGATCTGTCTGAAAACATGATCTAGTCATTGTGGGGGAGGGAAGTAGGGAAGCGGGTATATTGCACTAGTAATTAGATAAAGATCCACTGACCAAAATAAGAGCCCAAAGATATTGTACAACCTGTAGTACGGCTAAACGGCTAAACGGCTAAACGGCTAGTACGTAATGTTTTAATTAGTGGTATGCGAAAATACTTTGGTGTTGGTGGCCTTTTTTTACCCCAAGATAAAATGATCTTAGGTTTTAAGTAACATTCCTGGACACGTCTTATTAGAGCCTTACGACATAAGTTTAGTCAATAAATCCAAATTATTATTATTATTATAAAGGTCTGAAGAAAAATAAGCAGCTCTTGATTCTTTTTAGCACCGCGTATTTCTACCTGTTCTGGATATACATATTCTGTAATGATTACTCTAATGAGTTAGGGATGAGCGAGGTTGAATTTAGAGAAAGTGTACACACATTTGCGTGGAGGAAGGGGAATTTTTTTGGAAAAAAATCTCTCAGTAGATCCAACTGGGATTCTAACCCTGATCTCCCTGTCATCAGAAGTCTAGTCCAACAAGAGAGTGACACCCCATACCATGTTGCCCCCGAAGCAGATAGCTTTTGAAATGGTTGTGTTTTCAAGCATGCAACATTACCTCAAAAGAGATACTATTATAATTGATAGTGTTGAAATTATTGACATATAAGTACTCGGTACTTCTCAGAGTTCATGTACCCTCCATTCACCTTGTAAGGTAGCAAGCTTTCATTGCACTATTACCACTATGGTATGGCTTATAAGATAGGGTAATAGTGTAATATGTCAAGGTAAGACTGTCACCACCTTTCAGAGTAAATAGAATGTACAATTAACTAGCTCGAATATGATATTGTTCCACTGCCACAAGCTGTTATTTTTGTGATTGTAAGAACCTATAGTAGATATGATATTGTTCCACTGCCACAAGCTGTTATTTTTGTGATTGTAAGAACCTATAGTAGATATGATATTGTTCCACTGCCACAAGCTGTTATTTTTGTGATTGTAAGAACCTATAGTAGATATTATATTGTTCCACTGCCACAAGCGGTTGTTTCTGTGAGTGTAAGAACCTATAGTAGATATTATATTGTTCCACTGCCACAAGCGGTTGTTTCTGTGATTGTAAGAACCTATAGTAGATATGATATTGTTCCACTGCCACAAGCGGTTGTTTCTGTGAGTGTAAGAACCTATAGTAGATATTATATTGTTCCACTGCCACAAGCTGTTATTTCTGTGATTGTAAGAACCTATAGTAGATATGATATTGTTCCACTGCCACAAGCTGTTATTTTTGTGATTGTAAGAACCTATAGTAGATATGATATTGTTCCACTGCCACAAGCGGTTGTTTCTGTGAGTGTAAGAACCTATAGTAGATATGATATTGTTCCACTGCCACAAGCTGTTATTTCTGTGAGTGTAAGAACCTATAGTAGACATGATATTGTTCCACTGCCACAAGCTGTTATTTCTGTGATTGTAAGAACCTATAGTAGATATTATATTGTTCCACTGGCACAAGCTGTTTTCTCTGTGTTATATCATAGCAGTTATATCATAAACAAGACTAAACTAAATATAATCAACTTGGAAATGCTAGTTTTAAAAATCTTATGCTATATTGTTTAAACGTTTTGATTACTTTTTATACTTGAAAACGTTGCGTTTTTAACTCTTGTCAAGGGGTGTGGCACGAAGAGGGCTTTGGGAAGTTTTGGAGGAAAGGAAGGAGGAGGGGCGGGGGTTGTTAGTACTCCAGGGAAGAGTTATATGTAAGCTAATCAGGTATTAAATAAATACCTGCCCTTCTACCTGTCTTAAAAACGTTTACCCACATAGGACTTCAGTAAGAACTATTTCACGTGAAAATAACACAATACATTACAGGCGAATTAAACAATTGGGCTAGTATATTTTTTAGATATTGTATTTTCATGAGAAATCTTGTGATTTTCCAGTTTGGACACTTTGGAACTTTCTAAATATTATTGTTATTTACTTTTACTCTGAATCAGTGGCGGCTCGTGTGTATAAGCACATGTGCACGTGAGCACCCAATATTTTATCACAATAATTGTGGACTATTTTAGTTTTAAATAATTAATTAGTTTATCTAGAACTATGTAATAATTTATTACCCTGAGCAATTACGTTCTTCTCTTGTGACTACCAGTGGCGGATCGTGATTTTATTTTTTGTGGGGCCAGGCTAAAGCCTACCGGTAATGATTTTTTCTCACTACGTGTTAACATTATTAAATTAAATTCATTTAAGTTTTCCTAGTTAAAAAACACACACACTAGAATCATAAAATCACTAAGCAAATCTACAAACAGAAAGAATAAAATAATACAGGTTTTTAATTAAATTTACAATGTGTTGACATTTCTTGTAGAAAAGTTGGGTGCGTAGGTTCTTCTGACTGGCAAACATATCGTTGATGCTGTAATTAAAGTTTGGAATTTCAGCAATTTCTTCCTCATGTATAGAACAACAAACAGCCAGTGGATTTACTTGTCTTATCTAATGGTGTTCTTAAAGAAAGTCTTGATTTTTTTACGTAATGAAACTACTTCCTGACTCAGTTGTTGAAATTGGGGTGGTTAATGTTATTTGAAGGGTTTTGCACAATACAGAAAATGAATCCTCAAAGGAATACTCCGTGAGAAAGCCGCACAACTCACAATCTAAAGACATATTTTTAAATGTAAGCTACAGCCTACCGCTGTACACAGCCCCCGACCACCAAATAATAAACAATTAAAACAAAATACACTCTGTTTTTCTTCACTCACAGTTAACCGCGATTTTTTTTTACCAAACCAATCATTATAAAGAGTTCTTTTTTTTATTTCCATTCACCTGCATATATGTAAAGTCATTCAAAAACACTTTTTCCGGGTGACCGAACGCCACATCGACTGGTAGTCGTAGATCTCGCCCGAACATGAGATAAAATGGTGTGTAGCCTGTTGATTCACGCTGACTAGACCTGTAAGCTAACATGACCTGTGGGGAGGAAGTTGTCCCAGTCATTGTGTCGCTCATTAACCCACTGGCTCAACATAGCTAGAAGTGTGCGGTTAAACGTTTCGACTAATCCATCTGATTGGGGATTATATGGTGTAGTCCTCGTTTTCCTGATTCCCAGAAACAAGCACATTTCTTAAAATATCTTAGCTTCGAATTGACGCCCTTGGTCACTGTGGATTTCATCAGTAGCTCCAAATCGACACACGAATTCCTCAATTATTATCCTTGACACTGTCACAGTTTCCTGGTTAGGCATGGAATATGCTTCTGTCCACTTCGTGAAATGATCCGCTACAACCAGGATGTATTTATTGTTTTGGGCGGTCGCAGGTAGTGGGCCCAATATGTCTACGGAGATCCGTTATAATGGGTATCCTGGTCAACGATTGATGAGTGGTGCTCTAGCAGCCATATTTAGGGATTTCCTACGTGCACCATCATGGAAGTATCTGCACCACATCTTCACATCTTCCAGATGCCCAGGCCAATAGAACAACTCCCGAACTTTCTCTAACGTTTTCTTAGATCCAAGATGACCTCCTGTTGGTGAACTATGGACTTCCTCCATGACTTCATTTTTTAGATCTCGTGATATAAGTAGCTGAAGTCTTTTGTTCCTAATATTGACCTCCCCCTGTCGATATACCAAGCCATCCCTTAGCGTCAAACTATCCCACTGTTCCCATAGTCTTAGCACCTGACGACTTTCTTGCACGATTGTGTCTCGGGGTGGCTGTTCTCCCGCTTTGCACCACTACACTGCTTGTTTAACTACAGGATATTCTTCCTGTTTATTCTGTAGTTCTTCTAGCAACCATCCGAAGCTGTCGATCGCAATAAAACTCACATCCAATACTTTACTTAAACTTCCCTTGAAATTATTCGGCGTTTCCTGTACTTTAATTACTTCAAATACATCTTCTTTCGCACTGTCTCTTCCACATTGTTGGCATAGTCGCTGAAATAGCCCATCAGCATTCCCATGGGACTTGCCACTTCGGTGTTGCACTCTGAACTCCAGCTCAACAAGTTGTTCCAGCCAGCGCGCAACCTGCCCTTCTGGCTCTTTGAAAGATTGAAGCACAGCATAAGGAGCTATGGTCTGTTCTGACAATAAATGGCTTGCCATATAGATAGTGCCGAAAATGTCTGATGGCAACAACTAGAGCCAACATTTCCTTTCTTGTCAAACAATAATGTCGCTCTGCCTTTGTCAATGTGCGACTCATATAGGCTACTACCTTCTCTTCGCCATCGCATTTAATGCTCAATACAGACACCTATACCTATATTGCTTGCATCTGTATCTAGAATAAAGCTATCTTCGGGTGAAATAAATTCCAGAATAGGACTGGAAATAAGGCGTTTCTTTAGATCTTTGAAAGCTGTCTCACAGGCTTGATCCCAGCTATACCGTTCACCTTTTTGTGTAAGCTTGTAAAGAGGAGCAGCCATGTTTGCCAAATTGTAATGAACCTACGGTAATATGAATCAGTTCCTATAAATGCTCGAAGTTCCTCTATGTCTTTTGGTGCCGGCCACTCCTCAACAGCACGCACCTTCTGTGGGTCTCTTGAAATTCCCCATCCTGAGATGGTGTGTCCCAAGAAATTGACTTGAGGTCCCCTGAGCTGACACTTTGAAGGCTTTAGTTTGAGCCCTGCTTCTCACAAACGCGAGAATACTTCTTGAAGTCGAAGTAAATGTTCATAGAATATTTTACCATAAACTATTACGTCATCTAGGTAAACCAGTGTGGACTTCCACTGCAACCCAGCTAAAATTAAGTCTATTAGACTTTGGAAAGTGCTAGGTCTATTGCACACACCATAGGGTAGGACTTTGAATTCATATAGCCCCCTTCCCCTGTTGAAAGTGTGGTCTTTGGTCGATCCTCGGGGGCCAATTCTCATTGACAGTACCCTGATGCCATATCTAGAGTACTGAACGATGTTGCACCTCCTAGTGAGTCCAGGAGATCGTCGATCCGTTGAAGAGGGTAAGCATCCTTTTGTTTTACTGCGTTTAGCTTCCTGTAGTCCACGCAAAATCTTGTTGTTCCATCCTTTTTTGCACAAGAACAATGGGAGAACTCCATGGAGATGACGATGGTTGTATAATATCATCCGAGATCATGTCCTCCACTACCTGGATCGTTTCTCCCCGCCGGTGTATTGGGAGACGTCTTGGTGGCTGCCTGACAGGAATAGCACTCACTACCTGTTTCAATGTGACGATAATACGATTAGTTCTACCCAGGTAATTTGATCCCTTGGAGCAGATATCACTAAACTTGTTTAGCAAGCTACAAAGTATTTGGCGTTCTTCCTGGTCCATTTTGCATTTTGTCAAGTCAAAAAGATGTTCTACTCATTGGTCTCTAGTGTTTATTTTTCCAATTGTTGCAACTTGCATTTCTTGAGGTACTTCAAATAGCTTGCCTATCGTCGTGCCTGCCCGCAATGTAACCTGCAAGGGACCTGGGTTAGTAAGTCTAATTGGTAATTCCTTGTTCTATTTACATGCCGATACATAGGCAGCCATAACTCCGTGCTTCTCCCTAAGTTTGTCCGAAGGCTCTAACAATTCAGTCACTTTATCGTGAACTGCATTAACCGATCCACGAGTGAACACCTCACTATATGATGGTACTATCATTGTTTTGTCCACAGTTACGTTCCACACGCTAGTTCCATCCACATTACTCTTTTTTGGAACAGTTATCAACCCTACCACTGAGTCACCTAGCCTTAGCTCTGAGCTAAAGAGTAAAACATCCCCCTGATTTTTCATGAGATAATCTACTCCAAGAATGCACTGTTGGGTAATAATACACACGATTAGAAATCTGTGTAGCACTTGAGTAACACCAATTTTTACAGTCATTTCAACCTCTCCCTCCGTATTTATTGGATCTCCACTCACGTTCACGATACAGGCTAATGTGGGTGCTACCAACATTTTAAACCGTCCTTTAACCATTTCCCACACATCTCTGCGTATTAAGGGCACGGGGGTACTGGTGTCAGTTAAAATACGAACAGCACAACCTTCTACATGTCCGTTCACGTATACTACACCGTCTGACTCTACGCTCCATACCCTAAATATGACAGGGTACCTGTCGATAACCTCGCGGTCCACGCTGACATGTGGGGACGCAGAACCAATCTCGCACACCTCACGCACGTGTGAACTGATCTCACAGCCATCATCCCCGTGTGAATGCTTCTCAGCCAGCGCGCGTTCCATGATCCTGGGTATATCCTCCTCGGGTGGAAGGCGTTACTGGTCTCTTGTGAAGCCTCCCCATTAGGTTCGCGTTTCACGGTTCCGTGTGAAGCCTCATCGGCCGTCGCGCGTTTCGAAGTCCTGTGTTAAGTCCCTGCCAGCAAGAACTCGTTCACACTGGCCACTGGCCGTTTCCCTGAGGGCACTGTGCCCGTCAGTGGTCGTTTTCGCCACACGCCCAACATCTTATTGATCGACCAGATGATGATTGTAATGGGCGTCGGTCACCCCACTCCCGTGATGCAGAAAGTGTTGTTGATAATTGCTGTATCGCTGTAGTCATGGCCTGAAGCGTCTTTTGTTGTTCCTGAAGCAGCTTGACCATATCTTGCAGAGTAAGACTCGCCACCATGCCCGGAGGATTGGTGGGCATCTCATTACCACTCGTGTGGGTTGGTAGCGTCCTCGAACATTCAACTTCGAGGGTAGATTCTATTTCTACAGCAACAGTCATAGCTTCAGCCAGCATTTTAGGTCTAACCTGTCGCACAAATAAACGAAATTGCGGGTCATTTAACGCCTCTATAAATTGGTCCTAGGCGAGAATTTCACTCACAGCCGCATCTAAATTTGGGAAAGCTTTAGCTGAAAGTTGGCGTAAATCCAGCCCAAGTGATGGGAATGGTTCTGCGGGTGTGTGACGTCGGTTACGAAACATGGTTTAAAAAGTTCGTCTTTTTGCCCCTGGGCCAGAGCTTGTTTTAATCCATTTTTAACTTTAGAATACTGTTTTTGTTCTTCTAGGTCCAAAACAAGATACGATTGTAACGCTTTACCGGCCAAACTTGCCGTGAGATACGCGCACTTCGTTGCGTCATCCAACCAATTGTTCACTGTGGACACTAATTCAAAATGTGAAATCCACTCGGACACGTTACTTTGACCGTCGAATGCTCGGGGCAATAATACAGCGCTAGCCACTGTAGTTTAGTATAATAACGTACTATCCCACCGCTGCCACCACTGTTACGGTTATTATTTACTACTCTTATTTCTAAACTACAATATTACAAAGAATTAGTGCTTATTAATACGCCTATTCACATGTCTTGAGTTCGTCGCATACGTCCATTAAAATGTTAAAACACGCACTCTAGTGTTGACACTCTCAGCCCCGTTGCTCGACTGTCTCTTTTGTCACACCTGTCCGGTTTAGCCCTACACTCGGCCTGTTGAAATGTTCCCCACCCCCTTTCTATGAGGGGTGGCCCAAGCTTGGTGACTGTTCAGGGCTGGCTCGAGCATGGTCTCACTCGCTACATAATGTTTGGCAACTATGTCGTGTGCAAGCACTGGATACAAGTTCTTGTATGCAATTCGGCAACACGGTGTGAGCGTTAGAAACATTTTCTCCATTGGCCAAAACAGACATACGTCAACATTACGTAATTCTTATGAAAAACCCGGCCTGGGCAATGTGCACATCAATTTCTGTTTACGTGTTAGTGTTTTAAATAGTTTATATTTCCCACCCCTTATCAAAACCATTGAGATTCAAGCCACTAGTAATTATCAAACTGACTAGGACGTTTGTGACCCTCACGAAACCAGTCACTGTTCAGTCTAGAGTAGGTAATCAAGCAGTTTGTGATCTTTATGAGTCCAGTCACTGTTCAGTCAAGAGAAGGTAATCAAAACCAAGTAGTTTGTGACCCTCATGAGTCCAGTCACTGTTTAGTCAAGAGTAGGTAATCAAGTAGTTTGTGACCCTCGTGAGTTTAGTCACTGTTCAGTCTAGAGTAGGTAATCAAGAAGTTTGTGATCTTTATGAGTCCAGTCACTGTTCAGTCAAGAGAAGGTAATCAAGTAGTTTGTGACCCTCATAAGTTTAGACTCTGTTTAGTCAAGAGTAGGTAATCAAGCAGTTTGTGACCTTTATGAGTCCAGTCACTGTTCAGTCAAGAGAAGCTAATCAAGTTGTTTGTGACCCTCATGAGTCCAGTCACTGTTTAGTCAAGAGAAGGTAATCAAGTAGTTTGTGACCCTCGTGAGTTTAGTCACTGTTCAGTCTAGAGTAGGTAATCAAGCAGTTTGTGATCTTTATGAGTCCAGTCACTGTTCAGTCAAGAGAAGGTAATCAAAGTAGTTTGTGACCCTCATGAGTTTAGACACTGTTCAGTCAAGAGTAGGTAACCAAGTAGTTTGTGACCCTCATGAGTCCAGTCACTGTTTAGTCAAGAGTAGGTAATCAAGTAGTTTGTGACCCTCGTGAGTTTAGCCACTGTTCAGTCAAGAGTAGGTAACCAAGATTTTTTTTACCCTCATGAGTCCAGTCACTGTTTAGTCAAGCGTAGGTAACCAAGCATTTTGTTACCCTCATGAGTTCAGTCACTGTTCAGTCAAGAATAGGTAATCAAGCAGTTTGTGACCCTCGTGAGTTTAGCTAATCTTCAGTCAAGAGTAGGTAATCAAGTAGTTTGTGACCCTCGTGAGTTTAGCCACTGTTTAGTCAAGAGTAGGTAATCAAGCATTTTGTTACCCTCATGAGTCCAGTCACTGTTCAGTCAAGAGTAGCTAATCAAGTAGTTTGTGACCCTCGTGAGCCCAGTCACTGTTCAGTCAAGCGTAGGTAATCAAGTAGTTTGTGACCCTCGTGAGTCCAGTCACTGTTCAGTTAAAAGTAGGTAACCAAGCATTTTGTGACCCTCATGAGTCCAGTCAATGTTCAGCCAAGAGTAGGTAACCAAGAATTTTGTGATCCTGGTGAGTTCAGCTATTGTTCAATCAAGAATAGGTAACAAAGTGGTTTATGACCCTCATGAATCTAGTAACTGTTCAGTAGAGAGTATACTTGTAGCTCAATCAATTCTTTGAATTGTTTTCCTTTTTTCAGACTATTTCACTGCCTGGTTCACTATGAAATAGCTTATAGCAAAGGGCTATAGAATGGTTCACAAAGGTAAGATGAGTAAACATTGCTGGACAATGCATATTGACAGACTAGCCGTGAGGTGTTTATTAACTCATTAAAGAAATAAAAAACATTTCACACATATACAGAGAGTACAAACAGGCTCAGGGCACTGGCTATACTTTCTAATGAAAAAATACTTGTTAATTAGATTAAAGACTACACTCATCAAGTCACAGACAGTTTTGCGCGTTTTTATAGAGAGTAGAAATGATTTTCTATCACTGGCTGTAGTAAAGTAATTTTATTTAGCACCTACTACCCGTTCGGTTTATAGGCTTAAGTACTAATTACACTAATGGATTAAGAATTGGGAAGGTTGAATTTAGAGGAAGTGAGTGCGTGGGGGTAGAATGGAAAACTATTTAGGAAAAGCCACCCCAGTTCACCCGACCGAGATTCGAACCTCAATCTTCCGTTCCTCGGTGGTCTAGCTTAACACGAGTGGCGCGTTAGCCAACTACGCCACCGAGGCGGACTGTAGTAAAGTAGATCCAAATAGTTACTTTTTGTGTGCATTATAAATAGGCATACATAAATATGTCTGTATATGTATGGAGGTATATTTATATGTATGCATGTGATATGCTGATTCAATCATAATTTTTATGGGACCATGTATTAATTTTATGTTGGTATTGTCCTGATATAATCAAACTTAATAAGTGTATGTTTGCAAAATATTCTTCGTTTTAATTTTCATTTTGTGAGCATCCTAGTTTTTACATAATCAGCCGCCATTGTTTAAATATGTAACTTTTATGGTGGTCAGACTTCCTAGAACCTTTAATGGGGAAGGGGTGTCCAAGTGAGTCTGGCCCTCTTAGAGTTGGCTCATATAAATATAGGGATAGGTTGTAGTGAAATCGACTGAATAGAACTAGCTCAAAATAGGGATAGGGTGTAATGAGGTAGACTGGATAGAGCTAGCCCAAGATAGGGATAGGGTGTAATGAGTTGAACTGGATAGAACTATCTCAATATATGAATAGGGTTTAATGAGGTGAACTGAATAGAACTAGCTCAAGATAGGGATAGGGTGTAATAAGGTGGACTGGATAGAACTAGCTCAATATAGGGATAGGGTGTAATGAGGTGGACTGGATAGAACTAGGTCAAGATAGGAATATGGTGTAATGAGGTGGACTGGATAGAACTAGGTCAAGATAGGGATAGGATGTAATGAGGTGTAACGAAAAGAACTAGCTAAAGATAGGGTTTAATGAGGTGTACTGAATATTACTAGCTATAAATAAGTATAAGGTGTAATGAGGTGAACTCTATAGAACTATCTCAATGTATGGATAGGGTGTAATGAGGTGGATCGGATATAACTTGATCAAGATAGGGATAGGGTGTAATGAGGTGGATCGGATATAACTTGATCAAGATAGGGATAGGGTGTAATGAGTTGGACTGGATAGAACTAGCTCAATATAAGGATAGGGTGTAATGAGGTGGACTGGATAGAACTAGCTCAATATAGGAATAGGTTGTGTAATTTTGTAATTAGTGGAATAAACTTTTCAATTTTGTAGGATAAATTAAGTAAAATTATAGATAAAAATAAAATCATTAAATAAAATTATTCTTAATTGTGATTATGATCAGCTTGTTTCCGGTAGAAGCTGATTTAAGATACTATGCCTTGCATAAATTATTTTCATAACCAACATTTAGAAAGTTAGCTTATAATATAACACTTAAGCTAAATATTTATAATAAGTTCTTTGGTTTTATTTATTTATTGACTTGGTTGGTTACGTACTTTTTATCTAGGATATTTAGCTCTTTAGTATTATATATTAATGCTTGTTTTTTCCCAAATAAATACAAAATGAATATTATTAATATTATTATTGTAATAATAATAATTATTGTAATAATAATAATTATTATCATTAATTTAGTAGAATAAGTTGTATTTTAAACTGTTTATTAATAATATCTATTATTCAATTAACTCCTTTAACTTTTAATTGTATAACTTTACGGAGTCGATGATACTAATTCATGAGTAAAAAAAATTAAAAATAGATGCATATTCAATAGAAAATTATTAAATTCTAACAATGAGTATTTATTAAATCCCTTGATATCCGGGTCCAAAGTCTAGCACTTAGACTTTGAATTACCAACATATTCATTACTGATAGAGGATTGGAAATACGCAGTGATATTTTATAGTGGAAAAAATGACCTTCAGTGCACCGGGCAGGAATAAGAACCTTCACCTCCTGTCACATAAATACATTATATTGCAAACCTGTCAAACTAGTCTACTCGTCCACTCGTCATATATTTTTTATCACCTCCTCTTATTACCTGTTCAGGTTATACGCATATATGATAAGTACTCTAATGAGGTAAGGCTGAGGAAGAAATCGTTTAAGAGATAATCTACCTGAATTTGCGTGGAAGGAGAGTGGGAAACCATTTAGGAAAACAACGCTCAATAGAACCGATTGGGATTCAAACCTTAATCTTTCCATAATCTTCAGGCCATTCTAACACGATAATGACACCTGAGACCATTTGGCCACTCAAGCAGGTGTTAAATGTTATTAATAGAGGTCAGATTGGACAATAGAGTATTTGTCAATAGTTCCCCTCTCCCCCATTTACTCAATATCCTTGTTTGCGGAAATAAAATAAACCAACACTCGCACATCATTTTGGCTTCACACGCTCACCTAAAAACAAGAGCACAATTGAAGTGTGGTAATGTGACGTGCTCTAAAGCGATCACAAACCATCAGCGTGAACGGCGTAGTTCGTTCTACACTGGTAGATACATTAATCAGGTTTTTCCTCGGTTATCCATGAAATTCTGCGGGGAAGAATCATTCAAAAACTTAAATCAACTGACTCAAACGATTATGTACCTTTAAAGCGAGATACAAGCATACAGCTTCATCTGTGGTTTTGAGATGATTTGCAATAGCTTGTTAAATGAAAAGCATGTGTGCAGCTGTGTTCACAAAACAAACGTAATAGTTAAAAATCATCAATCATGATAGTAGTAATATAAAATAAATATTTTTCCACTAAAAAATTAAATTTATTCATTTTATAATCCGCTCTTTTAAGTTGAGAATGCTACTCAAGAAAAGGCCAGTGTTTTTTTAGCTAGTATATCAAACACCTTTTTATGACCAAAATAAATAGTTTTTTCACAATACAAACATTTAGATTAATTTTGTTCAAACGGTGATATCAATATTTGTTGCATATCTGTTATGTGAATAACAGCATTAGATGAGAAACTTTACGAAGGAAGAGAAAAAGTTGTCATGAAATTCCAGGTTACCCTTAACAGATATTCAACAAATGCTTATAGCAACATGTGAAGAAAATTAAACTCCTATGCTTATAGTGGAGCAAGATTTGATTTATTTAAACCAAAAAAATTTTGCTCTAAAAACTGCAAAAACCTGTTTTTTTTTCTCGCATTCCCTACATTTCTATATTAAGTTTGCATTTTGAACATCTACGGGTCAACATACTTCTCTGTTAGCGTGTGAGATTCTGCTCTCAAATTTCCGCGAACGTGTGAATCAAGCTTTAATGTATAATGTATCAATATGTGTTCTAGCCAAATGGAGGAAACATTTTTAAGGGAGTCTTAGCAAGTACACGTTCCCCTGATAACACCTCCCGTGCAACACACAAAGGATTCAAACAAAACACCGGGCAACGAACACACCTCCCGACCTGTAACGGACCACACGCTGCCTCGTAAATACCAATGAAGGAATATTTTAATAAAGTTCCCAAATAAGGGCTGTTTTCACTTGAAACCAGGGTGGAAGTTTTCATTTAATGAGAGTATATTGTTCTTTGCCCACTTTCAAACTCGCCGGCCGGCACAGAAGATACACTTTGAGAAAAGCGAAAGAAAACCTTTTATTACGAGAAGAAAGAGAGCTTGCGTCATGAACAAACAAGTCGGGCAATGTTATTTTCGCTGCGGCACCGAATGTGCAGGAGCAGAATTACCCACACTGGACGATGCGCGGAGTAAACGTCAAGCTCAATATGTTTGGTTTGCCACTGATGGGGACTCATTTGTTTTTAATACTAACAGGAAAAGAATACAGTCGGAAAATGCATGCTAATACTCGATCAGTAAGCTGTTAACACTTAGTCGGCTTTCAAGGAATATAAAACTCAGAATTTATAAAACAAGAATTTTACCGGTTGTTCTCTATGGGTGTGAAACGTGGTCTCTTACCTTATATGACGAAAACAAATTTAGGCTGTTCGAAAACAAAGTTCTTGGGAATATATTTTTTCCAAAAAAGGATGAGGTATTTGTGGAGTGGAGGAGGTTACATAATAGGGGGTTACATACCATGTACTCATCACTAGATATTGTTAGGATTATCAACTATCGTAGATTACGGTCGGCAGGACATGCAGCGGGAATAGGAGATTCTAGAACCTTTGTAGAGAGATTTCTTTTTGGGTGGTTGTAAGTTGATGACTTCGAGTCCCTCGTTGTGGTGTCTCTTGTAAATATGTTTTTGGGAGCCCAGCGTGATGATGACAAGGGTCAGGTTTCAATTCTATCTATACGTGAATGCAGTAATTCTGAATTGATTTATTTTTATTTTATTCTATAAACATTTGATCCAGAATTATTATGTTTGTATACATGACAGCTTAAACTTGATAGATTAGCGCATCGTGATGAAGTTTATTGTAAGGTTTAAGATTGAGTGATATTTAAAGAGATCAATGTTTCACGGACAGTTCTACAGTAAGATTGTAATTCGAGTACAGTATAGAGAGATCAATGTTTCATGGACCATTCTACAGTAAGGTTGTAATTCGAGTACAGTTTAGAGAGATCAATGTTTCATGGACCATTCTACAGTAGGGTTGTAAGTCAAGTACAATTTAGAGAGATCAATGTTTCACGGACTGTTCTATAGTAAGGTTGTAAGTCAAGTACAATTTAGAAAGATCAATGTTTCATAGACCGTTCTACAGTAAGATTGTAATTCGAGTACAATTTAGAGAGATCAATGTTTCATAGACCGTTCTACAGTAAGGTTGTAATTCGAGTACAGTTTAGAGAGATCAATGTTTCATGGACCATTCTACAGTAGGGTTGTAAGTCAAGTACAATTTAGAGATATCAATGTTTCACGGACAGTTCTACTGTAAGATTGTAAGTCGAGTACAATTTAGAGAGATCAATGTTTCATAGACCGTTCTACAGTAAGGTTGTAATTCGAGTACAATTTAGAGAGATCAATGTTTCACGGACAGTTCTACTGTAAGATTGTAAGTCGAGTACAATTTAGAGAGATCAATGTTTCATAGACCGTTCTACAGTAAGGTTGTAATTCGAGTACAATTTAGAGAGATCAATGTTTCACGGACAGTTCTACTGTAAGATTGTAAGTCGAGTACAATTTAGAGAGATCAATGTTTCATAGACCGTTCTACAGTAAGGTTGTAATTCGAGTACAATTTAGAGAGATCAATGTTTCACGGACAGTTCTACTGTAAGATTGTAAGTCGAGTACAATTTAGAGAGATCAATGTTTCATAGACCGTTCTACAGTAAGGTTGTAATTCGAGTACAATTTAGAGAGATCAATGTTTCACGGACAGTTCTACTGTAAGATTGTAAGTCGAGTACAATTTAGAGAGATCAATGTTTCATAGACCGTTCTACAGTAAGGTTGTAATTCGAGTACAATTTAGAGAGATCAATGTTTCACGGACAGTTCTACTGTAAGATTGTAAGTCGAGTACAATTTAGAGAGATCAATGTTTCATAGACCGTTCTACAGTAAGGTTGTAATTCGAGTACAATTTAGAGAGATCAATGTTTCACGGACAGTTCTACTGTAAGATTGTAAGTCGAGTACAATTTAGAGAGATCAATGTTTCATAGACCGTTCTACAGTAAGGTTGTAATTNGTAAGTCGAGTACAATTTAGAAAGATCAATGTTTCGCGGACCGTTCTACAGTAAGGTTGTAAGTCGAGTACAATTTAGAGAGATCAGTGTTTCACGGACAGTTCTACAGTAAGATTGTGGACCGAATGAATAAAGGAACCTTCTTTTTGGGTATATAGTTCGAAAGAAATCGTTCTGGAATATATATTTTTCTTTGTTTAGGTTGCACCATGTTTGCATCATGTTTCTATTAGGTTCCAGAAAGAAGAAAGAGCGAAAGAAAGTGTTCTCAAAGTTGTTATGTTTTACAAGTATTTGCAATTGGGGGGAGGAGAAGATTGAACAATGGGAAATATAAGCTGACGACAAAGAGTCGTTGTAAAAAAACATTGACTACCCAGGTATGTGAGAAAATTTTCTAACACATGTGGATACATTGAGTTCTATATTCTGAAATTATTCAGTAATTTGAAAAATATTGAGGGTGTGAACTTTTGATTTGAATTATTGTGAAATGAAAAATTTATTTCATTACATCTTGTTCAGGGTACAGACTGTCAAATCCAATGGGAAGAGACCATTGGGAAGACCTAGACGCAAATGGGAGGATTATATTAGAATGGACCTGAAATCTTTAGGGTACTGGAACTGGTTATAACTAGCTCAAAATAGGGATTTGGTGTAATAAGGTTGACTGGATATAACTAGCTCAACATAGGGATAGGGTGTAAGGAGGTGAAGTGGATAGAGCTACAATATTTTAGAAAACATAAAACTTTAAATCTTTATTAGGAGTAGATAAATATGATTTAAGAATTAGATGTTTTATTTATAAATTACAGAGATTATTATTATAGAGTTATGTTGTTTTAAGTATGACTAATTGAAAGAGTAGTATGATGCTGAAAGACACTTGATAAAATTTAATTAAAAAAACCATTTGAAGCAAATTTCTGAAAATGTAAAAATACTTCATAGTCTCATGTTTACAATCAAGAGTCAATAAATAGTCAAAGTAACATTGTATAACAGATTAAAATATAAAATACAAACATATGTGAACTAACATAAAAATGAGAGTGTAAGACTTTTTTAATACAATGAATGTTAAAATTACGTTAACATCTGCTTGTCAAATCAAGTTTTATGAATAATGGTACGATATAAATAAGCTGAAAAGTTTAAATTAAACTGGTTGAAAAGGTTAAGTTAAATTGGTATCCAAGTCTTATCTGAAATTGATATTTCTTTATTACTTTGTAAATCCAGACCAGATGGAGAAATCTATAAGAATTAATCCTACATATTTCGGTACGTAATTTTTCGTAGCATATTCATGGAAACTGTAAATTGAAATTAAGGAATCTATTTAGAAAAGTAAAAGGTTAAGGTTAGTATAAGAAATATGACAACTATACTATTACATATTATAAAATAATATAAATGAAAAACATTGAAACGATCAAACTTACGTCGCTAAGTAAAACACGATGTGTTTAAATGACCGCTAGATGTTAACTGACAAGGTGTGGCAGATTGAAGAAAATTTGTATCGGAAACAAACGAAGTGATGAAAGCAAAATGGAAGGTATATTTTGTTGAAGAAGGGGTGTAAGAATGTTAGGTTGTAAAATGACAAATAAACTATCGCATTAGATGTTCAATGATCTGTGAAATGAAGGATGGATAGATAGATGGAAAAGGAATTAAGGAAAAATGATAAGGTACAAATCTTCTCGACACCAGCTCGAACGGGTCATTAATTTATCCAAGCTGGAGGATGGAGCAAGATAAATAAGGTTTATAGGATTTTAATGTTTTTAGATAAATGTTTTAAAGTAATAACCAGAATTTGACTTAATGATTGTAACTGTTCACTAAGCATTTTTTTTAAATGAAATAAATCTGCATGGATGAAACAATTCTCTGATGTGTTTAGTTTGCTTCTTTGTATGAAAAATTAAGAGGCTTCATATATTGTTCGATTGTTTTGGGTTGAAGATTTGCATTTTTAAATGCTCTGCATATTTTTATTTTTTCTATTAAATTTTAAGTCTGAAATGTGTTCTTTGTAAGGAACTTTAAAATTTCTATTTCTATTTATATCGTAATATTATTCAACAAACTTGATTTGATAAGCAAATGTTAACGTAATTTTAACATTCATTGTTTTTTATAAGTTTTACACTTTCATTTTTTATGTTAATTCACATATGTTTATATTGTATATTTTAATCTATTATACAATGTTATTTTGACTATTTATTGACTCTTGTATATAAACATGAGTTTATGAAGTATTTTTACATTTTCAAAAGTTTGTTACAAATGGATTTTTTTAAATTCAATTTTGTAAAGTGTCTTCCAACATCATACTACTATTTCAATTAGTCATACTTAAAACAACATAACTTTATAATAAAATGTCTTTAATTAATAAATACAAATCTAAGTCTTAATTCATATGAATAGAGCTTGTTCAAGATAGAGATAGGGTATAATGTGGGGGACTGGATGGAACTAGCTCAAGATAAGGATGGATGTAATGAGGTGGACTGGATATAACTTGCTCAAGATAGGGATATGGTGTAATGAGGTGGACTGGATAGAGCTAACTCAGGATAGGGATGGGTGGCATATTTTAGTAAGTGCGGAAACAATACCTACATGGTGGTCTATCCTTTATTCATGACTTAAATATTTAATTTTATTTGAATATATTATATTTTTGTTTGAATTCCAAAATTCTACCATTACACTACACACAGTTTCCAGGACATCAACTTTATATCTCAAACCCCATAAAGACCCCGATAAATACTTTTAAAACAATATATTAATTTAAATATGACATGGCCCGCGCTTAACCATAATCTAAAGTGTATTAGAAAGGTATCTTGATTGTTTAACATATTGCAGCATTGGCTCAGTTTGAGCTAAAATTAAGCTCCCCCCTTACCCACCCCTCACCCGCCGTTTCCTTCTATTGTATAGACGCCAATAGGTAGGATTGGGGTATGGGAATATTGAAACACAATAATAAGGGCATTTTTAAAATATAAGATTTTAATTGTTATATGATTGTGGTTTTCTTCCGGTTCTTGTGGATATTTGATTTAACCATCGTTGAGGTTAAGACTAAATCCAGCATTATTGATTATTTTCAGCCAAAGAATTTATATCAATATTATTACTACTGTCTTCCCATAGTTTAGAAGCTAGAACTCAGGTTAGGATGAAAAGTAGCGTTTATATAGTTGCTATAACCTTTCAAGATGGCTGTCAGATCCAAAATATACCTAGGAACCTTTCAAAAATACTCCAAAATACGATAAGCAGAATCTGAGAAAAAGGCCAAAGAACTGTTTTGTAGCCACCATCTTGAAACAATATGGTGGACGTAGATTTTAATACTCCCCTATGTTAACCGGACGTCCAAGCAATGTCCAAGCGAAATTTCCCTACAATATGTTGAGTGGTTTTTTTCGTGAGTTAGTAAAAGATGGACACCAACTCACGTATATATTTGTAAGGTTACAGTTTGATTTAAGGTCAGTGGTCATTAATTATTATGACCTTTCTGGGGCTGCTGACATGTTCTATCTCACATTATGTCACAGCCACGGTATGTTGCACCTGGAACAAATGAGGCACTCTAACGCGAGCTAATATTTACAAATTACTGGACATTTTGGTGTAATATAGGACGTGTATGTCAGCCATGTTCATCTATGTAATCCTCACTGGCCTCGCTTTCAAATAGCTAGAGCGAAAGTGATATAAGTCACAGTTAGTTTGCAAAATACACAAAGCCTCAAACTTAACTATGCTTAAAACGATTTACGAAGGCGAGTTGTTAGAACGTTCGATTTGAAATTCACCCGTATCGGTAAGGATGGAGAGTAAAGGTCATGACGGTGGGGGTTCGAATACCGATAATGTTTAATACTCTTAATTTACACAAAGAACGATATATTTTTTTTATAAATTTTATCTTTTTTTAATCCTGCCCTGTGACTTTGTGACTTTGCAAATATTCCGAGCGGCGAATAAGACGCGAAGCACAATTGAAATATTTAAAAAATATGTTAAATACTGGTACGTCAGAATCGCGTATACTTTCGTACTAGTCTATTTTAATTGGCACGAGATTTAAAAAAATCTGTAGCTATTTACTACACTAATAAAAAAAGAGAATTGAACATAAATTTTTATTTTTCAGGTCAAACACTCCTCATTTATCCATTTTAAACAAGATCATAGAAGCTAGTTTTGGAAAACCTCTAATTTTCAAAGCTCAGTTTTAGCAAACTACCATTGATTTAAGGATTAGAATCAAAACAAAAAGACGCCCCCAAAGTTAGAACATATAACAATTAATTACAAAGTTTGAACGAAAACCCCTAAACCCCCAGGGTAAAGACAGACAGATAGATTGAGTTTTAAAATCCACTATTTTGTGTTGGGAGGCTCATACAACGTCAATATTAATTATAATTTCAGTGTCAAAAAGGTTAATATTACAATAATTTCTCTACATGAGAAAGTAAAAGTGACTAATTGGAAACAGTCCTCTTGTTAACAGTAGACGTTTTAAAATAAATATTCTTCTAATTGCAGCAGTTTTGGTTCACACAGAAGGGCTTTGGACGTCTTCACAATTATTAGTTCAGATTTAGACAAAGCATTTATTAATTATCAATGCCAAAAGATTATTGATGCATGACATAGGATATCGGTCACACATCAATATTTAACTTATTCATATCTAGCTATCGCTTATATTAACAATATATTTATGATTAAGAAAATAACAAAAAAAACTCCTGTCTAAACAAAATGTTAGCAATTAAATCGAAATAACATTTATTTTCTGCCTTTTATTTGTGATTACTCCAGAAAACAAAATAATATATTATATTATTATTATTTAGCACCACGTCTTACTACCCGTTCGGGTTATACGATTTAAGTACTAATTACACTAATGGATTAGGAATTGGGAAGGTTGAAGTTAGAGGAAGTGAACCCGCATTTGCGTTGCAGAGGCAGAGTGGAAAACTATTTAGGAAAAACCATCCCCAGTTCACCCAACCGAGATTCGAACCTTGATCTCCCCGTCCTCGGTGGTCTGGCTCAATACGACTGGTGCGTTAGCCAACTACGCCACCGAGGCGCGTGATATATTATAAAATAATGACAAAATATTAAATAGGTTAATTTATAGAAAACATTTATATAATATCTTATATACTGTGTAAACAACTTTATAACTATATAATACATTATTTTAATTTAGAAAAAAAATCATATATTCTGTCAATAAAACCACAAAAAAACCATAAAACCATAAAAAATAAAAATACTATTATATTTTCTAGAGCAGTGGTATTCATATTTTTTTTGTTCACATACCCCCAGATACAATTTATCTTAAGGTTTATACCCCCAAAGATGTTAGTGCGTATTGAAAGTTTTATATACATATATAATATATTCTACATCCTTAATAATGATATGTATATAAATTTGTATATAATTATATATATATTATACTACTATAAAGCCACATGGCTGAATAGCTCACTCACTCACTGACATTAATGTTCACCCACTTCCAGATGAGCTAGATACTTGAATTTTGGCAAACTTATAGCTTCTAGCCTGTAACCGACGGGAAAATTCCAAAAAGATAAAACTTTTAATTTTTAACCCCCGAAAAAATTCAAAATGGCGGAGCAACTTTAAAGTCGGTGCGGACCTTTCTTTGGAGGTCTCTTGTGGATAAACGGTAAGACCTATCAAAAAACGGATTGCACCAGCAGATACAGATTTGGCGAGATAGAGCTAGATTTTTAATTTTAGGTAAATTTTGCACATTTTCCACATATTTTTTAATTTTCTGACACACTTATGGGACAGCTAGAATCATAAAATTTTGTAGGCACATTGGCACATCCAATTGCCATAAGCGTTCCAAATTTGATGACTGGGGGTTTGGGGGTGGAGCCCAAAACAAGCAAAGCGAGTATATATATTTATTTATATATATATTTATATATATATACAAAGGCGAAAAAATTGGAGCTTATGTGCTGGACTGGATATAACTAGTTCAATATAGGGATAGGTGGCGTTCTTTTGTACGTGCGATTATGAACACTTGAATTTATGATAGCATAGAATAAATAATATATAGATTTAATTTAAGGTGCCCTTAAGATGTACTCGCGAAAACCAAGTTGAATATCCTTGCTCTAGAGAACCAAATACATTAGGCCTAATATAGCCTATATGATATCTTATCACCTATTACGGTGGTATAACAACCAAATTTGTAAGCATAATCCTCCAACCTTTGAATATTTTATAGTTCATAATTTTTTTGGGTAAACTATCATAAAATAAATAATATAATACTACATTGGTTCTCAAATTGTGATACATGCCATAGTGTCAGATGGTCCGCATATGAGACCCTAGGGTAAGAATAAATATTATGTGAAAGAGATAAAATAGTACAAGATAGACAGGCTAAGTCCACTTAGTCTTTAATAATGTGTGCCACAAATAGCATCACATGTGAACTGTTACTTAAAAAACAAAGTTTGATAAACACAATGCTATTTACAGGTTGATAAAGACGTGTATTAAGAATCAAATAGCCAAAGCTTTTATTTATGCTTTCAGTGAGGATTACTCCATCTAGATACCATATTCTGAAAATTGAAAAATGACACCCAGACACGGGAATCGAGCCCGGGACCTGTTGATTAGTACGGCAATGCTATAGCCACTGAGCTATCCAGGATTCGTCAGATTTTCAGAATATATCTAGACGGAATAATCCTCACTTAAAGCATAAATAATAGCTTTGGCTATTTGATTCTTAATATGCAATACCGTACAGTTATAATAATTGTACAAATGGCAGCAATAAGCCACTATCGAGTCGAAGATGGCTGCGTTATCTGATAGCTCGTGATATTAATATAATCACATACTTGTAGCCGACGATTTTCCGCACGTCCATCATAGGCTCTGCCTTAAAATATGAGTGATGAATGACCCTGGGCACGGGACGAATCCTGGATAGCTCAGTGGTTAGAGCATTGGCGTACTAAGCCGAAGGTCCCGGGTTTGATTCCCGTGTCCAGATGTTATTTTTCAATTTTCAGAACGTATATTAATAGATTTTCTATCTTTGGCAATGGGACAAGGATGTAGTATACTAAAGTTGGTTGTCCGCTATCTGGTAAATTTTAAGAAACACTCTAACAAAATTAAATATAATACTTTGGTAACAAAGTATTGTCATTTATAAAAAAAAATGTTATGAGGGCCTCACATTCATTCACGATACACTATTTCAAAACTTCAACAGCAGGCACAGGAGTCGAATAAAAAATTACTTTAAAGAACCCCAGAGATATAAATCCACGGGGTTGAAATTTGGTGACCAATCAGACTATTTAATGGATCCCCCACGACTAATCCTAATCTTTGAGGAAAACTTTCAGTAATCCTAAAACCAAGCGTTTCTAAGCGCATGTTTATTTAGACCTTTCTTAATGTTTGCTAAAGGATAATACGCCCCTAGAATAATAATTAACAACAGTTAAAATACATCATATTTATACATATATATATAGTTTAGCAACAAAATATTAAATTTTATTATAGTCTGGAAGAAACGTATATACCGTTTCACCAAAACATATTATAAATAGTTTAGCAGCAAAAAATAATAAAATCAAAATCAATGCTCGGGTATTAGACCAGAAAGTACTTTAATCAACTTGAAAGTTTTTAGAAATAACTATTTTATTAGGACTTTGGTCATTTGGCGCAGCCGTCATTTATAGCAAAGTTTTAGTAACAACAATTTTCGACACGCGACACCAACGATATTATAATTTTTGTCGCGTCATTTAAGAAGTATTTTATTTTCTCCTTGTCTTTTCATTATAAAGTTTTACTCCATTAAGCTACTCTTCTTTCCGAACAATAAAATAAACGAGAGTACCAAATGTTTGAGACTTGGAAATGTTAGGAAACTTTCAGCGCAATGGTATGGAACCATTTTTCATTATTATATTATCGGTCAAATGGCAGAAAAAATAGCCAGAAATGAATGAAATTTAACAGTAGGGATAAGGTTTGCCTGTATTCGAGGATATTAATTTTGTTATCCTTTCCAAATTATGTTTTTTTGACTATTTTATTATCCATTCTTCCTTCATTCTTGCTTCAGATCTAAAAGTAGCTGACTTTATTATTGTATAAACTATAATTTTAATCCCGATCGTGGTCCATGTCCAGAGTAATTAGTAGTTCTGTGAACAGAAGGTCATTCCTCTATATTATTGTTACTACTGTCCTAATAGTAGTTCTGTGAATAGTAGGTCACTCCCTCTATGTTATTATTATTATTACTACTGTCCTAATAGTAGTTTTGTGAACAGTAGGTCATTCCCTCTATGTTATTATTGTTACTACTTTCCTAATAGTAGTTATGTGAACAGTAGGTCATTCCCTCTATGTTATCATTGTTACTACTGTCTTAATAGTAGTTATGTGAACAGTAGGTCAATCCCTCTATGTTATTATTGTTACTACTGTCCTAATAGTAGTTCTGTGAACAGTAGGTCATTCCCTCTAAGTTATTATTTTATTATTGTTACTACTGTCCTAAGAGTAGTTCTGTGAACAGTAGGTCATTCTCTCTATGTTATTATTGTTACTACTGTCCTAATAATAGTTCTGTGAAGAGTAGGTCAATCCCTCTATGTTATTATTGTTACTACTGTCCTAATAGTAGTTCTGTGAATAGTAGGTCACTCCCTCTATGTTATTTTTGTTCAGTGGCGGCTCGTCACTTTAGAAGCTGGAGGGCGCAGCCTGTTTAGTTAATAAATTATTTCTAAATAATATATTTAAAGGAAGACACAAATTTCGGAGTATGTTTTGCTAAATATTCATTTAGTTAAACTCAAAAATTAATATCACAAACAACATGCAAAGATAAAAATAATAAACTCACCCCAAAGAACGTAGATGTGTTGTAGAAACTGCAGCTGTGTAATGTGCATAAATATATATGTATGTATGTTCAATGTCCTCACAATCTCACAACATTAATATGTAGGATACACAATATTTACATTATTTACACTTGCGAGAAATGACTTAGAACGCAATAAACAAAGAAATTATTTATATACGAGGTCCATACGCCTCTCCTTTAAGTTAATGAACTTTTCCATAACTCTGTCGTCAAAGTCCTTCATTTGTGTGATAAGTTCCTTGTTTATGGCTACCATCGCTAGAGCATTAAGTCTGTCATTTGTTGTTGTATTCCTTAAGAAAGTCTTTATTCTTTTCAGTGTAGAAAAGCAACGTTCAGGTTCAGCAGACGTCATTGGGGTCGTTATGATAATTTTTAGAAGCTTCGTCACCTCACTGAAAACTGAAATAATGTTATTTTTCTCCATGAAGTTCAATAGTTGTATTGCTCCTTTAATGTCAAAGTCCTGTCGTCTGTATAAAAGTCCCAATTCAGACCGGAGTTTTTCTTTTTCTAAGAATGGGTAGTGTTGGATTACTCGCGTGAGTTTTTCTTCCGGAAAGCAAGTAGAAAATTGGGGAAATGACTCATTACATAACAAAGAAGCTGCCTCCAAATGACCAGTAAAAGCGAATCTGTCTTTTACATTAGTTGTAATAACATCACACACTTCTTTAGCATCCCCCACTCTGGTGCTACATTCAACATTACTTTTCCTTTTTCTTGGTTGTTCAGGGAACTCTTCATTTATTTGCTTCTCTATTTCATTAACTTGCCCCCTTTCTTTCTGTATCTCATTTTCAAAAATGCAAATGTCATTTTGCCACATTACACTGTCCCTGTTCCTGGTTTGTAGTTGTTGGTACAATATATCCACGTGAGGTAAAATTTTGTGGAAAAGAGTTAGCCAGAACATGAAATTTGGGTCCTGAAAAGCTCTTCTGTGGCTACTCGCCTCGTTAACAGTAAGTTTGTTTGTGCACTTTTCCTCAAGAACTTCGAAACATTCCTTCAACTTATCTCTATTTTCGTACACAACGTTAACAGTTCGAATGTTGTAGTTCCATCTTGTTGTAGCAACTCTGGGTAGTCTGACTTGTACTACTTGCTCCAAAACGTCAGATCGTAGAGATGAGTGCGAAAAAAATGCGGGAATGGCAGAAAGGTTTGAGAAAAAAACTCGAACTTTGCTGTTTGCACTGGTTGCTTTTTCCAATATCAAATTTAGCTGATGAGCGTAACAATGTACAAAATAGGCAAATGGGTATGTTTCTCTAATCTTGGCCTGTACACCCCCAACAGAGCCACTCATAACATTAGCACCATCATACGTCTGTGCTATTAATCTTCCTTTTGAAGTGTCTAGAAGAGGTTTGATGTGGTCCATTATGCATTTTGCTAAGGTGCCTGCACATCTTCCTTCAGGAATTAGAAACCCCCAAAACCTCTCACAAGCCAACCCCTCAAACACATACCTAAAAACTAATACCATCTGACAATGGTTCGTTACATCAGTTGTCTCATCACATTCGATGGCTACAAATTCAGAATCGCGTATCTGCTTTACTATTTCCTCCCTACAGACATTAAGCATGCAGTCCAGTATGTCATTTTGTATTATTTTCGATGTTCCTTTGAATACAGTGGCTGATTCTAAATGGTCTTTCATTGTAGAATCCAGCTCAGCAGTATAATTAATTAAACCTCTGTAGACACCAGGATTTCTAGATGATGCTGATTCATCATGACCTCTGAGAGGTAATTCAAAAACACCACAGAATTTAACACATGAAATCAACCTTTTTAATATGTGCCTATTTTTGTCAACGTTAGTATTGTGTTTTTTAACGTTTTCTCTGTATTGTGAGTCTAGACTAGACGATATGTTTACTTTGCCTAGCAAAGAAAGATCAACGACACTATTCATGTGATTCACAGATATTTCATGTTTCTTAATTTTTTCTGTTAAATGTTTTATATCATTGACGCCCTTTACTATCCACAAGCATTCACCACTCTTTCTGGGAGAAAACAAAATACACGGAAAACAGTACAAAGATTTGTCCACATCACAGCCGCAAATCCAGCCATTTTTTTGGTATGCATCTTTGGACTTGAGCTGTCTTCTAAAAACTCGATTTTCATTTTTCTTTTTTTCACTTTGTTCCATACAAAATTCAGGACATGGCCTACCTAATGATTTCAATTCTCTTTTTTGATCAAGAGTTAATCTTGCAATATTCGTTGTCTTAAGCGCCTGAATGGAATTATTCATATTAAGCCTAGTTACAAAAAATATTAAAACATATAACTTAAATAAACATTATCCTAAAATAACCCTAAATAATATTATTATAAACACACACGCCACACACAGCCTCAAGATGCAGGAGCACGCAGGATGACTGACAACAATTATTGCTGGTTCACGCTATACACATTTCACAAGCTTTCAACCTTAGGGCGCGTAAGGGAGTGCGCCTTCAAAAGAAGAATAAGCAATGCTAGCTAGCTATAGCAGGGTGGGGACAATGGGTTAAGGGGAGGGAAGGTTTGGTTTCACAATGCATGGCGCTGACCGTCGCGCGCCTGACTGCATGCCATTTGAAGACAAGAGGTGAAGGGGTGGGAAGGTTTGGTTTCACAATGTCAGGCGCTGACCACCTCGCGCCCGACCGCATGCCATTTTAAAAACATTGCGTGCTATTACTTAAACCAAAAACATATTTTTCTTGAAACTATTATGGCAAGATAAAATTGTCGTGAGAGTGCGAATAATAACGTTAAAAGGAACTGGGGATTCGTGGGGATGGGGGGCGCGCGCCTCCGCGCCTTAGGGACGAGCCGCCCCTGTTTTTGTTACTACAATTTCACTAGTAGTTCTTTGAACAGCAGACCTCGGCTCTCTCCATACTACTATCGTTACTATACTCTTAACATTCTTCTTTGTATTTCTAATTAAAATATCTCCTAGCATTTCTCCTTGGGTTTGAAGAGGATATTTTTTCCTTGGTGATCTAGTAAACAGAAAACAAATGGATACTGCAATCAATAGTATATTATATTTTATTTTATTAGGTATAACCATCCTTCACGTGATTTAACATGTCATTCTCACAATGTTTGATCTATTGCTAACATTTTTAGATTTAATTACCTATAAATGAGCTATTAAACAAAAACACCTTTTGAGCTACCGCCATTTGAAACTGATAACATGATTGAAAAAATATGTACCTACTGTACATAAGGGCCTGCGTCCTTTGGCACAGATTCAAAGAATGTTTTTGTCAAGTTTAACTAAAATTGGTCCACTAATTTGGCGGTTATAGTAGAATAAACCTCTGGACAGACAGACGAAATGCCAAATGGTTCAGTTAAAACAGGACCTCGGTAGCTAAGTCATTAATGTAGGTCCTATCAATTTTAATCAATTATATTCAAAGTGTTTATTTTACATTTATGTAATATATATTGCTGTCGGAGGCTAATATAATATTTATTTAGTTTTTTATTCCAGAATTGACCCACATCACTCGGCATACGCACTAACCGTCAAACCCGTTTAGTCTGGTTTACATAGGGCCGGTTTTTCTTAGATCGAATCATTTGTTTATTTTCCTAAATAGTTTCCCATTCTCTCTTCACGCAAAAGTTGGTACATTTAATATACACTCTACCTTCATCATCTCTACCCTATTGTCGCATCGTACATAAAACACTTGTATTGCCTTTAACGTCACTGTTCATCTCCTTGAAGACATATATTGTTTTAAATAGTTTATAGCCTTTCTAGAATAATTTAACATCATTTTAAAATACCACATTTAAATCTATTCAGTGGTTCTTTAATTATAGCCCGGTCATTATACTCTTAAAAAAATTACAAGTAAGAGAATTTGTAGAAATATTCTTTCCATTCTTCTGATTGGAATTCTATAAATCCCCCCCACCCCCCCAAAAAAAAGGTTGTGCTCAAGCCTCCATCCTGGAAAATGACAGCCAAAATTCAGTTTTTGGCTCTTTATTTGAAAACAATCCCTTTTACAAAATCCATTTTCAAATAAAGATGGCTAAGCATCTAATTATCTACATTTTGTGTCCTGACCATTTTTTAATTTGGTCGACCCTGGTGTCACAAAATGGGGTCGAAAATTTGTTTCATACGAATAACGTCCTGCACGTCTTCATTGTGGGTCTGGTATTTTTATAGCTTGGTTGGTCCAAGCAGAAATACTTGAAAGGTGTTTGTGTTTACGCTATTGATGGTGACCATATACTTCACTGCGTTATGTAGTCCTGACCTTCCACTTATGAGGATGTGTTCAAGGGCTATATTTCATATGTGAAATCACATTATGGAGAACAATGTACTATAGTATTTGTTGGATATCCGAATAAGCCCATCATAAAAAAAAGCTGTGGGCAGAAAAGAAAAGCTTCTAAGAGAACTTCTGTAACCACACCCGCCTCGGTGACGTAGTTGGCTAGCGTGCTAGTCGTGTTGAGTTCGACTGCCGAGGACGGGGAGATCGAGGTTCGAATCTCGGTAGGATGAACTGGCGTGGTATTTCCTAAATGGTTTTCCACTCTCCCTCCACAGAAATGCGGGTTCACTTCCTCTAAATTCAACCTTCCCATTTCCTAATCCATTAGCGTAATTAGTACTTAAGCGTATAACCCGAACGGGTAGTAAGACGCGGTGCTAAATAATAATAATAATAATAATAATAATAATAATAATAATAATAATAATAATAATAATAATAATAATAAATAATTCTGTAACTACCTTAACTTGCATGGAAGTGTAATAGATAATAGCCAAGGAGCTACCAGAGAATAACAGTATTTATTTTATTTGACATATAGGAAATATATGGCACATAAATAATATTACAAATGCCGTGGTACCACCCAAGGCGAGCCAAGTCAAAGATTTGTAGTTAAATATAATACACAATAAAATGACTAGAATTCAATATAAACATATTATTTAATTAGTATGCTCGTAAAGTTAAGTTTAAAGTGAGAGACAACTGTAACTACCATCAAGGATAGCGAACAACAAGTTACGACTCAAAGGTCTAAATATAAATTAAACTCTATTTAAAAAATATTTAGTCACCTGGTGACAATCATTTGAACTATCATAATGTTTTTAGAGAAAACGTAACCACTTCCAAATATAATAAATCCGCCCCCTAACGGTTAAGGTATTTTGGACTACAATAATTAAAATACCAACAGGACGCAATGTTGGCATAATTTACTAAGCGCCTTGCACTCATGCGCTAATAATACGTACCCTAACGTAACTGAAGTTAAGATACATAACAAATGGTACTCTTGTAGATATCTTACAATCCTAATAATCAATCCTAGCATCAAAGTTTAACTAGAGCCGTACTAAATATACATGTGCTCAGCCCAAACTGACGTTTAAATACATTAAGTAATAAGCTATAAATCTAAGGAACCAAAATGTTCCGCTTTCCCATAGCGATCTAACGTAATTCAGAAATCTCCAAGGTACAAAGCGCTACGCTACAATCAAAACATTGATATACAAAGCAATAATTTTAATAAGCATATCGCTTAAAGTTAAAGTCCTCGATTACCACATGATTAAATGTAAATTTAGACCATCAAGGAACTATTTACTCACACAAAACCTATTTGGTTCTATCACCTCAACATAGCATAAGTTTGAAACAGTTAAAGTTAAAAGTACATATCTGAACGTTAAAGAGCTCTGTCCCCACATAATAATATGTAAATTTAAATTATCATAGTAAAACATACGCAAAAAAAAAAAAATCAAGTGCTAATCAGACAGACGATAAGAGCGCAATTAGACGCAAGCCACCGAGTGGCGAAACAGAAGTTACGTTGCATAGGAGAACGGAAGGTTCTCCTAGTAGGAAAAATACTAATAGACACGTGGTTGAAAATTAACCACGCTGATACCAAATAAACCCATCCCATTATAGAAATTTAAATTACTAGGTCCGAAAACAATAATTTTGAAAGGTTCCCCATAATATAACTGAAAGAGAATTTTGAAGAATATAACGAAGCCTAAGATTAATTTGCTGCTCTCACCTAGTAAGCCAGTGATACAATGAGTAACCATGTAAATGGAACAGCAATATATAGCTGACACAAATACATGACATGCCCACAGAAAGAGGTAAAAAGGGAGGGAAAAAATTGAATGGAAGAGGGGAGACAAGCAGCGCTTAGGAAGGATTGCGGTTACTCTAGGAACTCGTAGAAATTCCTGGAACCATCCAGGCGGCGGAAACGGAAACACAACTTGTGGAGTTGCCGTCACTCGTTTGTTTCTGGGTGCGGCTACCTTCACGAGCGGACCGTTGGGTCGTATCTCCATTTAGTCTGTGGGATTGAGTTCTAGGGAGAGGAGTTCGCAACACATGTGCTTCAGTGTTTGTGTTCAACAGAGCAGAGGGTGAGTGTTTTCCCATTGGATTGAGCTTGTTGTTCTTCTTTTTGTAACATCGTTACACTTCTGCTAACATGAAAATAAATTAGAACTCTTACACAACAACAAGACAGACCGATTTTATGGCGAACAGTAAAAACAAGAGACAACTCATAGATATTCTAGAAAGTCACTGCCAAGAATCAAACATTGAAGTGTATCAAGCTGAATCTGATGCAGATTGCCTCATTGTGTCAACAGACATTGATAAAGCAAGATCTGTATTGCATTTCCTTGTAGTTGGCCAAGATACTGATCTACTTGTTCTTCTTACTTCAAAGGCATCCATCTCTGACAAAATATTCTTCTTTCGTCCAGCTTCAAAACAAAACAAACAGACCTTGTTTAACATTCCTCGACAAAAGGCTGCTCTGGGTGAGACCTGCGATGTACTTCTTTTTGCACATGCAGTATTGGGATGTGACACTACTTCATGTCCCTACAATCAAGGAAAAGTAAAAGCTTTTGTTATCCTTCAGAAAGATACAGTGCTGAGGTCAACTGTAACAGCTTTCAATCGGCCTTCAGCCTCGAAAGAAGACCTTACTTCTTGCGGGAGATAAATGTTTACTCCACTTGTATGGTTACAAGAAGAGTGAAAACCTCAATGAACTGCGGCACTATGGGTACAACAATATTGTTTACAAACAGCAAGTAAATCGGGCTTTCAATCTTGCAGCACTTCCACCAACCAGTGATGCGGCTACACAACGCTCTTACGATGTATACTTGCATGTGCAACGCTGGAATTGAACTATGCTGTAGCCAACAATATGGGGGTGGACTAACAAATATGTTGTGCTGGTTCCCGTGATTTCCTACAAAGAGCCTGGACCACCTGAATTATTAAAACTAGTGTCTTGTGCTTACAATAGATAGTGCTCCAACAACCACTGTGAATGCGTGAAAGTAGGACTGCGATGATCGCCAATATGTGTCACGTGTCGAGGATTGTCCTGTGAAATCAGTACAGAAGTTTTGATGATGATTTGGAAGATTACCTTGATGATACTATATAAAAAATAATTTGCCAATAACTGCCTTACATTTAACCTGTAGGGAAAGACAATGGTCAAATACCATGGACATAAAATGATTCACCCGTGTGTTTTGCCATAATTTTAATTTTGAGTGAATTTTAAGTTGAGTTTATTTTCTATAAGTAAATAACTTGTTATATTACTCAATATTTTACTCTCTATAACACTTCGTTTCAATCATTCGCTATCAACATACCAGTCCCACAATGACGACGTGCATGACATTATCCGTGTGGGACAAATGTTTGATGCCATTTTGTGCCTCTAGGGTTGGCCAAATAAAAAATTGTAGATATAAAAAATCAAGGCAATTAGATGGCTAGAAATTTTTATCTGAAATATTATATCGTAAAATGTATGGTTTTGATAGAAAGGGTTAAACGCAGAATTTTGTCCGCTATTTTCCAAGATGGTGGCTTGAGCACAACTTTTTCTTTGGGGGAGGGGATTCATAAAATTTCAATCAGAAAACTAGAGAGAATATGTCTACTAACTCCCATGCTTGTATGGAATTATTTTTCTGAAATATATAAAATGACTGGTCTATTATAAGAGAAACTATTCTTTATAAGGATCTGTAAATTCAAAACAACCAAATAAATTAAATATGATTTATCTTTGGATTTACAAGACGTGTAATGTATTCTTTAATTGCGCTTTGGATTTGACGATCGATCTATACAGATAAATAATGAATTTTACATTCAATATACCAAATCTTTGAAAAACATCTATTTTATTTAATTCGTTTGATCACTAGCCTAAAACCTTCCCGGTAAAAATCTACATAATATAAAAGATACTGCTGTGCAATCAGTAAAGCGAATACCTATTAAGCAACAGACATACAGACCGACACACTTTATTTTATAAGTAGCAGAGACTTCCCACTATACTCTCTAATTGGTAAAACAAACAACCACACATACCTTTTGAACACTAATTAGTTTGAACAATACACACTAAAAATATAATATATGAGGGAACTGTATAGTTAGTATGTGACAGCGCGTTGTCAATCTCTTGTTTTCGTATGTTCAATCTTCCTTTAAATATAATATATATTTGACAACTCTTGCTCGTCGAGATTGTAAGTAGCTCCTTCTTACCCAAGTGCACCACTTCCCGACATAGTTGAAAGCGAGGATATTTGGCAATAGTTAATAGAGAGAAAGCGAAGATAATTAATATTTTCTCCATAAGGCTGCAGTTCTCTCAGAGGTGATATTGGGTGTTAACACAGACACCATCCAATGATTTGTTCCCAAAGAGTTGACAACCAAGGTTCAATGTTTGGCTTATGCGCAGAATACAATCATTAATGTACCCCTTTCTTTGTCCGCCTCAGCATTCTTATGTCTTTGAGACGAGATTAAACAGAAAATATGAGGGGAATAACACCCCTCAAGTAAAATAGTGAAACCACCCCTCTCCTCTAAGTTAAAATAACCACCCTGTTGATGCATCTCATACTGTCAGTCATTCCAGATATTGCAACGATTATTTTCGTCTGTGTGGTTGACGAGTTTGCTGGGTGCACGTTTGACTTACGAGCTAAAAATAAGCTCCTGACACTAGGACGGTAAACCTGATGACTGCAGACTATGTGTTCCCACAACTTCAACTTTCATTGTCATTGGGGAGGGGGAATCACCGTCCAATACAGTAAACCATTCTGTTTACATTCTAAACTATATTTTGTGGATTTGAGAGGATTGGCAGAGAAACAAAATATAGTCGATCTACCAGTTTATCGAACTTTTATCAATCTCCAGATACTTATATTATTGGCAGAGCACAAACTCATTAATATAAAGGGAATGCTTTCCATAACTACGAAACCAAATTGAATGTTATATAAAGGTAAGTTAAGAGAAAATAATAAAAATAATTACGCTAAAAGTCACATTGCACTTGGTAACAATATCTCAAAACAAAGATTCACTAAGCTTGTTATGGGAAGCAAAGTATAACACTTTAATGACATAAACATAAACATAATGATAAGAAATAACTGCAGGCTCAGTGCACATAACAGAACCCGCATAAAATATACCATAATGTTCAGGGTAGCATGCTTAATTCTACCAGAAATAGGCCAAGGTCACGGGGGATATTTGATGAAGATATCTTTAACATGTCTTTAATATTTAGTTTTTAGTTCATGCATTTGAACACAAGGAGGTTAATTAAAAGCTTAATATACTGAGTAGTTGTTAGAATGGTAGTGTAAGAAAATAAATCTACATTTTCTTGGCGATGAAATGGTAAAACCACAGCGGAAATCACAGATAGAAAACAGTTCCATCACATTGAATAAAGTTCCGAACCCTAACAATACTATCAGTTTGACACCTTAGAATGAGTGACTGCTAGTACGTGTGGATACATTGAGTTTAAAATAACCAAATAAATAGGGACATTATAATGCACAAAAATCTCCTCTAAGCAAATTATAAATATTATTTAATCTTGTTAAAGCTAAAAGTCCATATCTGTTATTTACTAGTTAAATAATATTTTTTAAAACTCATCTACAGTTACATGTAGGGTGATTTTGAATGAGCGTGACAAAATGTAAAGGGTTTGGTAGTTATATTGGTATAAGAAGCCTATGGTTGGCGAAGTTTCCTTAAGCCACTAGGAACTTCAAATATTAGAAGTGTTGCTTGAAGTCTAGGCAACCTTTTTGGCATGCTGATCAACAGACACGAATTTGTTCCGACTTGGGTGTAAGGTAAGGTAAGGCAAGGCCGTTCCCCTGCAAATACGTTACAGCGAGCTTCCCCGTAGACAAGGTACATGACAGCTACCTCCCTGAATGGTGTGGTCCTCCATCTTTGTTCCACTGCAAGGACGTTACAATGAACTTCCTTGTAAACAAAGTACATGCCAGCTACCTCCCTGAATGGTGTGGTCCTCCATCTTTGTTCCACTGCAAGGACTGCTTCACATAATACTAATACTGGCAAAAAGCCATCCTGTTCATTTTTATATTTAAATCTATTTACCTGTATAATTTTATCTATGAAAACTGAATCATCAATACATTGAAAGTATTTTTTTTTTTTGCATCTGAAATGATATAGAAATTTTAATATTAACACTTGCCTCGTCGTGCACTGTTGGGCTCTGGTGTAACAAATGCTTGCAAACACAATCAATAATAGAGATTGTCAACTCAACTTTTACATTTTCTGTAGAATATCCTTAAGGTGGGAATGTAGGGGATGTAAGAAAACCTATGTGTTTTGCAGTTTTTACATCAAAACATTTTGCTTCAAGAGAAACATAGAATATGATTTTTTTTCACATAGTGACCTCAACAGTTCTTGAATATCTATCAAGACTGTCTTGGAATTTAATAACAACTTTTTATCTTCATTTAAAAAGTTTGTTAGATAATGCCGTTATGTTCATGAAATATATTTTTAACTATTTGTTTATATCACCATGTGATTGAAATTAAAAATTATATTTCTATTGAAGCAATATTTCTATTACTTAGGCCAAACATGTTTTGGTATAAAACTTCAAAATCAATTACACTTTCTTTTGTCCTCTACAATCTCACCCTAAATACAACAACTTGTCACATAGAAAATACATAACCACATTTAGGTCCAGTTTTTCTGGCTTGTTCACATGGTTGACGTGCCCCAATTTCTTTAATTTTGCAATCTTAATTGGATTTTTAGTGTATTCAGAAATTCCTTTTCTTCTTTTCTCAATATTATTAAGGTTTTCTTCCGCACAGTTAACCACTAAATTATTACTACCTGCCATGTTTTCAGATAATAAAGGCATACCAAAATCTCGAAAAACCTCTTTTCTCATACAAATATTAATAGGTTTAGTTACACATAATTAATTGCGGAGCTAGTCGTAAAAACAACTTTAGTCCAGGAGTTAAGTTGTTTTGCAAATTATCATGAGAATAAGAATAACATTTATAATGCAAGGAGGCTTTGGAGTAAAGTGTTTTTGTTTGTAAATGGTTGGCCTTGGAATTATGAACAAAATGGCATTAAAAATTAAAAATCACAAGTTTGGACTTAAGCTGCTTTAAAAAAAAGCCACACTTTCACGAATTAATTTTGATACATTTTGTCAATACTTTAAAAATATCACTAATAAAATATAAAATGCTGTAAATTTTCACAGAAAAAAAGTTTTTATTTTCTAAAATATTATTCCAATGAACATTCGACTGTAACCTAGACATTACCCCTACAAGAGACGCAACAAACACATATCTCTAATAACAGTGACTTTGGTTCAGGCAATGATTTAACCTACTCAACATTTATTTGCCTCCATCATTCTTAATTCCTAGAGATGGAATTACGTCTACCGATATTTTATTGTAAAAAGTTCCCTTTGAAGTAGAAAATAGACCCGATGCGCCATACTAGTGCTCTTACGACACTCGGGTGTGACAAAATATACACGAGCCGCATAACAACCTCTTTGAGCAGTTACGAGGTTATTATTTCCTCTCCTCACAGTGAAGAGTAATATTTCAGAAACTGTAATCCAGCCCGTGGGCTCCATTTGGTGCGCGCATCTAACACATTTCTTCTGGTTATTTCACGGTCCATGAGGCAAAACAAATTACACGCCATTCATGAAAAGGGGCCAAAAGAATAAAGCAACTTTTTTTTAGGGAATTTTATCCTACTATTATTTTCATGACTGTACATCGTTGCTCCAGTATTATTACTAGGTAACTCGAATTTTAGCTGTTTTGAGTTATCTACATCAGTAGATTATTCGGGTAGTAAGCTTTCAAATGCTACAAGTGGATAACTAAAAAGATTCTTATCGAAACACCTAACGGGTATTTTCAAAACTAGACCAGAAAAAAACCCCACACACATTCAATACAATTAGTAGGTAATTGTAGTTATTTACTTTTGAAATTTAGAAACTAGGAACGCTGCGCTGGCCCAGAAAAATTGAGAAACGAGAAATATCTCTGTCTACAAAGGAACTTAATATAATTCATTTTCAAAGACCTGAATTAAAAAGTAAGTATATTTGCTTATAGCTTAGAAACTTTGGTTTTATAAAAATATATTTCCAATAAAAGATTGTTATATTTAATAGTACTACAACTTTACAATGATAAAATGTTTCTTATCTCAAATAGTTGTGGAGAAATGGTCCAAATTGGAAAATTTCCCATAGGTAAAGCACCCTCAAATTTATTTTCATAATAAATGAAAGTTTTCATATTTTTTATAGCAATAAACAGTGTCTATATATAAAATATAATCAAAATCGTTAGTCAAATTTCTAGAAAATCATTTCTTTCACATTTGCCCACTAACCAAAAAACCCTTAAATTTAGGGTTAGTTCTTTTCAGGTGGAAAGAGTGCAGAAAATAGGAGTGGCAATAATGATGAAAAATGAAGTGGTGAAAAGTGTCACTAAAGTGATGTGTTTAAGTGATAAATTAATGTTTATGAAATTAAACACTGAGCCAGTGGACATTTTGGTAGTACAAGTGAGCATTCAAACCGAACATGATGATGTTGAGATTGAAGAAATATATGATGAAATTGAGGTAATTATTTAACATGAAAGAAGAGGGAAAGTGAACACTATCATCATGAGTGATTGAAACAGTGTTGTCGGAGAAGGATGGGAGCAGATTCTCATAGGGCCACATGAACTGGGGAATAGAAACAGAGGGCAGATGATCATAGGGCCACATGAACTGGGGAATAGAAACAGTGGGCAGATGATCATAGGGCCACATGAACTGGGGAAGAGGAACAACAGAGGGCAGATGATCATAGGGCCACATGAACTGGGGAATAGAAACAGAGGGCAGATGATCATAGGGCCACATGAACTGGGGAAGAGGAACAACAGAGGGCAGATGATCATAGGGCCACATGAACTGGGAGAATATAAACAGAGGGCAGATGATCATAGGGCCACATGAACTGGGGAAGAGAAACAGATGACATATGCTCATAGAATTCTGCCAGCGGAATAACCAGGTGGTAGCAAACAACTGGTTCAAGAAAAGGTAACTGTACACATGAGTACAAGCCAGAGCCAAAAGGACATCAGCAGGTACTAACTAAACTACATCTCTGTCAAACAGTGATTCAGAAATGGAGTGAAGGATGGATTGAATATAAGGCTGACTAATAAGTTTGTCATTTGATTATTTCTTCTATTGAGTAGTCTTCAGAATATTTCAAATATCTTATTAATCCATTCAATTAATTTTTTAAATATAATAATTTGTGACATAACGAAAATACTTTTTTATTAGACTAATTTCAAACCTGAAGTGTTATGAAAATCAATAGAAAAATCTTTGTTTAGTTTAACTACTTTTCTTTTCTTAGCTGTTAAAGATTTTGGCTGACAAACCTAGAAGAAACTCGCTAATCTGACAGTCCAAAAGAATACTGAAAGATGTTACTGTATTAATTTATCAAAACATATGTTTTTCGGACGTTAATATTGACAGAGTTTCTCAATTTTAACAAATGTGTTCAATATTTTGTCAATGTTGGCTACTATTTCATCTTGTGGTTACATAACCAAAATATTTCTTGAGTTTTTAATGAGAGACTGTTATTATATTTTAATCTCAATGAAAGATATATGTATTTTTTAATGTGGTAAGCCCATATTTGCTCTCTAGAGAAACTTGTGATAGTCATTTTAAGTCATTTTATTAGACTATATCTAGAATCTAGCTTTATTTTTCTATGGTATAGACAAGTATTTCATGAAGAACCAAGCACATTTGGGCCAGGAATTAATATTGCCTTACATGTTCTAAATATTTTACCTATGATGATACAAGTATCGATCACGGTGACTCGCTAATTGCCAAAATTGTCGATCTTGACTTGGCTCGCTTGACCATGTCTAACATCCGTCACCCACCTCGGTGGCATGGTTAGCTAACGTGCAAGTTTCATGTTGAGCTAGATTGACAAAGACGGGAAGATTGAGGTTCGAATTTCGCTCGGGTAACCTAAGGGGGGTTTTTCCTAAATTTTTTCCACTCTCCTTTCACGCAAATGCAGGCTCACTTCCTTTATATTCAACCTTTACAATTCCTAATCCATTCGCGTAATTAGTATTTAAGCGTATAGCCAAAACGGGTAGTAAGACGCGGTGCTAAGTATTATTATTATTATTATTATTATTATTATTATTATTATTATTAAACATCCGTCATTCCGTCCGCTAAAAGTCAGGTGCAGAGTGAGAGCTATCAAAGTAAAAGTCACAATTTAAACTGACATTAATTACATTTAAAAACATATGTTTTATTGTACATACCTAGAGATATGGTAAAATAGCATTAATTTTAAATTTTTTTAGCATTAATTATTGGAAATCTAGCGTTTTGTGGCATAATTTTGCATTTTGTAGCAAAATAGGTAAAAATGTCTTTCGTCAATGTTTTTAGGGCCTATACAAAGGATTTATGATAACATTTATGTATGCATTAATACGAAGGGTATTTTAACCTTCGTTTGCAATTATTTTCATGTGAGAGATTATAATAATAAATAATTAATATTAAATTAATAAGGAAGGAAATTGGAAGATTGTGTCAAACACAAACAGAAGAATGCAGAATGACTACAATTGGCATAATTTATTTTACACCTATGTGTAACGTCAAAAAATCATTGTAGCCTACAGTACAAAAATAAAAATAATTTAGTAAA
>CABFWO010002482.1:0-40709 GCA_902155825.1 Timema genevievae
GTTAGATTCCCCCACCCCCCAGGCACAAATTCAAGGCCACCCGCTTCCACCCCGGTACCCGGTTCTACCCCTCCTTCCCCTAGTAATCACGACACAGAATTTGTTACCTTGGAATAGGTAATACTTTTCTTGTTACTATTTGCTACACGACACCTTAGATAGGTGGTAGTACGTTTGGCCTACTGAGTTAAAAGTCCAGGTTTCGATTATAGACATGGCTGGAGGAATTGATAAACTGATAAATGAGTTAAGTGGAATAAAAACGTAAGTCTCGTCTTAATATACTTTTCTGGTTACGAAGAGGTTGGGGTTCAAATTCTAGTGGGGTGTACTATAGTCATTTTTCATAAAAGGTTTATTGATCTCCCACTGCACAAATTAAAGTAAATTTATTCTATAATTCTACTTTTCACATCTCTGTACCAGTAGTTTTAATAGACGTTTAGCCTGGATGGGTGGTAAGCGTGAATCACAAAAAAAAAATTGAAAGATTAATGTAATGTAATATTTATATCTTAATTATTTTTTTAATTTAATTCTGATCAATCAAAAGGTAGCCCCATGATAGCTTATTATATTATGTACATCTTACCACTCAAACAATATTTCAAATCAGTGACCTTATTTTAATGAATAGAGTATATACACACACACACACACACACACACACACACACAAACACAAATGTATGACAAGAGTCATCAATCATAAGAACTTTGTTACTTGTTTATTCTTTGTCCTTTATTTTTTTTATGGTGAAAATGTACGTTTTCAGGGTGATGGCAGACCGTGTATAATACTTGCTTCTGTTTCGTGCAAATAAATCATCTATTCAAGGGTACATCCGTAAAGTGCGCTAATGGATTCAGCCATTCAGGGTTGTCAGCGAAAACCTCACTCACAAAAGAGAGGGCAATAAAAATAAAAAAGTAGCATTCTATAGCACTTTACTGGCATCGTATCTTTAAAGCTATTATTTTTTGTAGTAATCACAGTTATCCTTCCTATTTGGTCTTATTTTATCTTTGTTTTGTGCTCACGTCCTTCTCAGCATCAAATCCTTTTTTTCTCTCAAAATTACAATTTCCAAAATGTATTCGCACCCAAAAGGATTTTTTTTTTTTTCCGTTTCAATTTTCGTTACCCGAGAATTTGTAATTCCTAAGCGGAACTTAAACAGGAAATTGAAACAGAATGGTTTGAAAGGGGGGGGAGGGAGGTTAGAGGGACATTCGATCAATATAAAACAATCCCGAGTGAAGAATAGAGTGTTTGGAACACCATAGTTTTTTGTTTTGTTTTGTTGGAAAAAGGACCTACCAGTGGGCACACGGACAAAGGGGTCAGTATACTCGAGTTAGGTCTACCGGACACGTTCGAATCCCAGTTGGTAAACTCAAGTATTTAACTTTTTTTTTACTAAATAATTTCTCACTCTCTGGCCAAGAAAATAATGGTAATTGTTGACCTGACTCGTGGTATTGTGGTCAGAGGCCCTGGTTTCTTACTTAGAGGTCCCATGTTCGATTCCCAGCTGGTACCGGTGGATTTTTCTAGAAAGGGAAATAATTCCTTTGGCCCCCCAGGGTTTGGTAAATTAGGCTTAAGTTAGGTTAAGATATTCATTGGCTCCACCTCGTTATATTCGCTATCATAATCATCTCATCTCATCGGGACATGAAAAGAGCCTCCAAGGAAAAGATGTACAAATTAGTATGGGAAACGTTACATTAATAATGGATAATCTTTCTGTTACTGGGTTACGAATTATGTAGCCCAGACACACCATTGTTATTATTATCATGGGAATTTTACCACCTATGTTTCATCTTCCTAATCATTATCCTACTAGTGTTATTATTCGGGTAGGTCAGAAGGGTAACTAGACACTTAACACGCCATAAATTCTAGAAAGGAATGGTCACTCGTAATTTTTCCACGCAAGGATACAAGGCTCTACTCTGAACACAGTACTCTAGGTTCATATTTAATGCACCTGCACCATTATTCGTATTATGTTACTGGTGCGTTGTGTCTTAATCTTCCCACAAACCATGAATGGCTTGTTGATCGTTTTTGTCTATCCCTGAACCTACTAGTGAATGGCTTGTTGCTCATCTTTGTCTATCCGTGAGCCTACTAGTGAATGGCTTTGTTGATCATCTTTGTCTATCCCTGAGCCTACTAGTGAATGGATTGTTGATCATCTTTGGCTATCCCTGAGCCTACTAGTGAATGGCTTGTTGATCATCTTTGTCTATCCGTGAGCCTACTAGTGAATGGCTTTGTTGATCATCTTTGTCTATCCCTGAGCCTACTATTGAATGGCTTGTTGCTCATCTTTGACTATCCCTGAGCCTACTAGTGATATGGCTTGTTGATCATCTTTGTCTATCCCTGAGCCTACTAGTGAATGGCTTGTTGATCATCTTTGACTATCCCTGAGCCTACTAGTGATATGGCTTGTTGATCATCTTTGTCTATCCCTGAGCTTACTAGTGAATGGCTTTGTTGATCATCTTTGTCTATCCCTGAGCTTACTAGTGAATGGCTTTGTTGATCATCTTTGTCTATTCCTGAGCCTACTAGTAAATGGCTTTGTTGATCATCTTTGTCCATCCCTGAGCCTACTAGTGAATGGCTTGTTGATCATCTTTGACTATCCCTGAGCCTACTAGTGATATGGCTTGTTGATCATCTTTGAACTATCCCTGAGCCTACTAGTGAATGGCTTGTTGATCATCTTTGACTATCCCTGAGCCTACTAGTGATATGGCTTGTTGATCGTCTTTGTCTATTCCTGAGCCTACTATTGAATGGCTTGTTGATCATCTTTGACTATACCTGAGCCTACTAGTGATATGGCTATTGTTTTTTCCCTAAACATGGACCCTTAATTCTAAAGGGCCTCACACACACGGTAGTTTGCGAGCTTTCAAGCCGAACTGACGTGTATTTGGAGATCGGTTGGGAATTCCGTACGAACCATCAGTCCATCAGTCTGTCGTCAAGTGTCATGGAGCAAACATCGTTGTTTGTAGATCTGTGTTTATTTTGCTACAATGTTTTAGTTAGTAGTATATTTAATTGTGTAAATACATTTCTTTGTATTGTGCACATGTGTCTGTGAGTGTTCAATGGCTCCTTAGCTCCTGCACGATTTTAATATAAGTATACTATCCTGGCTTTGGTACAGTAGCCCCCTGGCTTCTTTGGTGATTACTGACAGTTCACAGCTGACTGTCAGAAGTTACAGCTGCTAAACACATGTTTTTTGCAGATCATATGGCTCGGCGTAGGGATACATAATTTGGTCTGGTAGCTTTTCAAAGCCGTTAGCTGTCAGCTGTGAGCTGTCAGTCAGCACCAAAGAAGCCATAGGGCTACTTCACCTATCTTTCTTTTTACAACTCCCTCTTTTATCTCCGCTTTCTAAAATTAAGCGTAATTGTAGCACACAATTTTTTTTTCTCTATTAAATCCAAACACAAAAATACGTTCAGCATCAACCACGTTCTATTCAAGACTAACATGTGTATGCAAAGCCTTAGTTCAGTTCAGTTTGTACTGATCAATCTGAACTAAGAAATGGACTGACTGTGTGTGTGGGCAAAACCTCACTTCAATCCAAACTGATCAGCTCGGACCGATCAATCAGAACTGAGGGCTAGACTAATCATATGTGGGGCCCTTTAAGGTTCTATATTTGATAAGGTAAAAGGGTGGTTCTTAAACAATCAATATGTTAAAGATGAAGCAATTTCTTTCGAAAGCGGTTCTTGGCATCCCACCTAACCTATTTTCATCATTTAAAGAGATATTTTAAATTATATATACACGAAGAATGGGACAAAAACTCCAAATTTTAAAAATATTCGATGGGTGAAGCTGCAATTTCAGAAAAGGGCGATTTCTCGAGTTTAATCAAATCAACTTGATTTATTTAATAAACTCACTTAATTCGAGTATTATTGTATCAAAGATCAATAATGAAGTAACGAGAAAGAATGCATACAAGATGTAGTCTACTTTATTAGGTGAATGTGTAGGTGCTAACAAGATACAATTCTATATGTCACAAAAAAGTAGTTAAATTCTAAAATAAAAAGCTCTTGAGATTTAAATGTGCATAAAATCATAAAAGTCTTTAAATTTTACTGTCTTTACCTGCGACTTAGACAAGCAAGAAAGTTTACATAGACGATTTTTCGCCTGGGCTCAACTCGTATTTGCTTTAGATAATTAACCATATTAACTCTACCATGATTGATATACGTATAATTAATAATTATTTTTCAATACATCATCATAACACAATTTTAATTGTATTCTCTTAACGCAATTACGACTAATGAAATGGGCGTGTTTAAACCCTAATAGTAGTCTAGACTCTAATTGTGTAAGAGTACCCTATATTTTCAATTAACTTAACTGTTATATGCTTTCGAGTCGTATTCATATGAAAAATTGTCTAATTTAGCATAACCGCTTATCAATGTTTGAATATTTGTTTTGATTTACATAAGTTGAGTGGACAAACGAGCTTAAACGTGCTGGCTTATCATATGAAGTAACGAACTAGAAAGGTTAAAAGAGAACGCTGACAATTCATAACAATAATTGAGTTAGTAGGCCAGAAAAGTGGCATTTGTAGGTTATAAAAGACTTTTATTTTATGGAATCGGGGCTGTCACAATTCCAACGATATTGCAGGCAGTTACGCTTCCCGACACCGTACCATATCAGACTACATCTTTGGATCATCAGTAGAACTTGTACTTAAAGGGCATCCGTCAAACCTAGGTTCCCGAGATCGAGTTCTGTACGGGTCACGCTCAGTGTCAGTCAATTCCATCGGTCTCAGATTCCACGAGTTAAGCCAGTTCTTCCATGAGCACGGGCGTTCAGTCTTTATATTTCTTTATCTTCCATCTAAACATCACATTTTGTACTATCTTTTAGTAACTTATATTAAACTAAAATTCGTAAACCTACATGTTATTTAGAACCCACACAATTACCTTGCCTGCAACCTAACCCCTCCCGCAAGCTATCCTGACAAATCGAGCCCACGAGGGGTACGTCGCGACATATTAACATAATTTATTGCTCTAGTAATATGTTTTGTAGAAATGAAGACAAACTTAAGTTCAGCAGTTGTGTGATATGTTCTAAATTTACAGCACAATGCTTGTTTATATAAGAGAACTCAACCTTTTTTTTTTTTAATGAGATCGGGAATCCAGTATTAATAGCGTGCATACTTTCACCGACTAACGTAAATGATATATAAGTTATATATATATATATATATATGAATAAATCTACTATATATATATATATATTTAAACTTATCATATAGACTATATAGTGGCTTCACTATTTAAAATTTGTAGAGAGATGATAATCCTTGAAGAAAATGTTAATTAAATAAATAGAATGGTGAACCACACAGAATTTCTCTCTATATAGTTTATAATCTTAAAATATAAACATTTACTAACAAAGGTTTGTGCAACGAAATATTATATTTATTTAAATTTGGTATTAATCCTTTAATTAAAAATTTAGTTTATTTTATCAAATGGGAATTAATATATTTCATTTCATGTTCTATTGTAATAACATTATTTATTGATTGTATGTCAATAATTTGTATAAGAAACACTATACAAAAGATCTTAAATGATTAATATACTCTGTTACAGAAATATTAAGAAAAGAAGAACATCTCTGTTCACCAAAGAGTATAACACACTATTTAAAAGTACTCCATAAAAAACTATATATATTATATAATATGTTAGCTCAGAGGTTTTATAAAAATATATCTAAAAACAGTTTTTTATTTAATAGAACTACATCTTTAAAATTATAAGTTATTTAGTATCTTAAATAGTTGTGGAGATATGACAAAGTTGAACATTTCTGCTCCTTAAATTCAGTTTAATAGAAAAACGTGGATTGCCATTTTGATTGTAATATTATACAATGCCTGGTTACGAAATTAACTAAAAATCGTTAAAACAAGTTTTGAGAAAAAATATTTTTTTATGTTTTTGCCCTTCAATACTCTTAATTTTAGGGCTTGATATCTAATTCCAAAAATTCTTCGGGTGAACCTTATGGATGTTATGGATACGAAGTTTCAGGGGTTCATTAAACGTTGACATTCATCAAAGTTTGAGCTCGATTTTATTTACGATCGAAACACTTCCATACATTTATCTTCAAGGGATCGAGAGAAAGTTAAAAAAAAATCTTGGTAGTAGAATTCAAGAAATTTCTGTTGAAATAAATTATGATTTTATGAAAAATTGTGGCTTTATTGAATATTTTGTAGATTTGAGTTGTTTAGGCATATCTTATGTGTATAATCTATTTGCTTTATTTTAAAAATATTAAAATTAGTTGTGTAAAGCTCGGGATAATTTTTGAAAGGAATCGCCTTATATTATAAAAATATACAGAGTTATTCAGATAAAAGATCATACAGGTTGTAGAGGGTGACAAGACCAGTATTTCCACGTAATTATTTTGGGGTCAACCACCTTTGTGATCTAGTAGTGAGGGTTCCTGGCTATAGATCCAGAGGTATCGAACTAAATTCCCAGTGCTTAGAGATTGTATGTGAAACTGTGGATCTGTAACGGGGTCAACTCAGCCACGTGAGGAAAAATGAGGAGCTACTTGAATAAAATAAAAGGAGTGCTTCCTGTCTAGAAAATAAATATTAACAGCTTGTGTTGAGCACATGACAATTTACAATCTACAAAATTTGGCACTATCTTCGCCAAAAGACGGTGGCTTCTCGGTAGGTATGGCTCGATTGTGTTCTGATTTCCAGGAGTTAAATAAACTTGAGGTCGGCGGCGCTAAATGGTTACGCTACAACACGTCAAAATTGACACTATATGCCCCTGGGCGGTAGGCAATTCAGAAGATAACAAGTGTAATGTGGAGTAAATTATGACTAGTAATAGGTATTGAATCATTGCCTGACAACAGGTACTCATAAGGAGTTGCTGATTATTTCAAGGATATTATTGTTTCCGCTGATAAAGAGTCGATATTGATAACACAGATACATCTCGACTGAAGGATGGAGTTCACTTCTTGCTGGGGGCTACTTACTGGCAGCAGAACATATGTATGAAGAGAGCTATCCGTGGTTTACAACAACTGTTGAAAGTGGCGTCCGCCCATATCTAAACACAGGTCGCAACGATGGACCATCGAATGTCTGACTCGCTCACATAAAAGATTATTGAGAATCCATCCAAGTAAAAATAAAATCCCCTCAGTACATTCATCTGTTATTAAAACATTAACCCTCATGTCATTGATGAACCAGACAATACGAAACTGATGCCTTTGTTCACACTACCACCTGTAATTAATAAAGCTACAACCCTATTCGGTGGTCACTGCCAGTGCAGGCGTATCAGGGTTAGAAACCCAGTCATGTGTACCGAGGGTGTTTATTCCGAAATGATTTACCACTCTCGCTCCACACAAATGTTGGTACACTCTCCTATAAATTATTCCTTCCTAATCCTTAACCCATTAGTTTAAATATGAGGATAACCCGTACAGCTAGTAAAATGTGATACACAAAAATAAATAAATAAATAAATAAGAAATCTATGAAATGTTTATTCGATTGGAAATATAAAGATGTAACGATTAGTGCACGAAGTGTATATGGTAACCAATTAATTGGCGACCATGTCAAACCCATTTAACGAGATATCCGTCCTTTGGCTCTGTAGATACATTTGTCTCTGTAATTACCTCGCAAATGGGAACTCCACTGAGGCTCCTTTCAATCCTTCATCCACATCCCTCCTCTACACTCTTCTAATGGTGAAGAGGGGGGGAGGTGCTCATAACCGGGGGGCTACAGACCTCTCGCCGGGCGCTTGATTTATCCGGGCTGATGGGGGCGAGAGGTGAGGTAGGGAGGACCATTAGGAGAGAAAGGAATTACCGTCCAATAGAAGCTCTTGTCAAATAGGAATCGCCCCTCGTAATGGCAGGGCTATTGAGAGAACCATTTAGATAACTGTTAGATGACATGCCACGGTCTACAAATGGTTGTGATAAGAAAAGTTGATAAAAATGAACACAAGCGGTCGTATTGATTATATTTATATAGATACACTCTTGAGTCCTTTCTTTTCTTTTTAGCACTACGTCTTACTACCTTTTCAGGTTATGCGCTTATGTATTAATCACGGAAATCGTTTTAGGGATAAAGAAGATTATATTTAGAGGAAGTATGCCAACATTTTCGTGGAAGAATAGAGAAAAATCACTTTGGAAAATCGCATTCGACCGAGATTCGAACTTTGATCGGTAGTTTAGTATACTGTGAGAGTGAAGCCTTAGATCATGCGGCCACCGAAGTGGATGAGTTCTTATTAATACCTCAGGAAATGGTGAGTGTACCTATGAGAAGAATAAAAAATTATTATCTAAGGTTGCTGCCTACAAAAAGGGAAATATCCTATCAATGAAGTACTTTAGGGGTACAAGGGAAAAAGAGTGAAAATCCCATTTTAGCTCAAATTGAGTCAGGGCTGCCTTTTTTTTTAGACAAAAATGATACCTTTCTAATGCACTTTAGGTTTTGGTTAAATGAGGTATCTGTCATATTTAGATTGATTAAAAAACGGGCTTTGATGAGGCTCTTATGAAGTTCTTAGATAAAAAACAAAGTTGTCCTGAAAAACATGTATAGCGCAAATTTCCCTTCTACTCTTTAATTCTTAGAGAAATGGCAATTCTGAAGCATCAGAACTACTAAAATAATCCTCATTTACCTTAGAATTTTCTGTTGTGACCTTGTTAAAAATAACTTTTTTTTTGCTTGAGGAAGGATAGCTATAAGCCTATAGCACTTTAACTTCAACTAAACAATTACTACGTTCTGGGTAAAATTGATCTGAAGATGAGCTAATTTTCATGTATCTTTTTAAGATTATAAAACGTGAAACTAAAAGGGTTTTTTATTCTTCAGAGCAGTGGCGTTTCATGGAATGTTGCTATATATATATATATATATATATATATGTAAAACATATATGTTGAAATACTTCAATATTATAATCAAAGTAGGCCTCTACAAATTAGAATCACCATTAGTACGGATAGAGGATGGGAAAACCACAACAATAAATCACTTGTCTAAAACCACCCTCAGTTCACTGAGCCAAGATTTAAACTTTTGCCTCCTCGTCAACAACTATCGAGAGGTATCTGCTAATCATCTGCTTGCTCACCAGTTTGGTCACGCAGTCACTCAGTCGCTTGTTCGCTCGCTCGCTCACTCGCACGCTTGTAAGTCCGGTCGAACCCTAATACATTTTATCGTACTCACCAAGAAAGTTCTTATTCTTAAAATCTAATAATCAAATCCCTAGATAAATTAAATTTTCTGGATAAATAAGACTGAACAATTTCTTTTATATGTACACAAATTTCTCTCCGTATATTTTTTTTCTTATTCCTCTCTTTATAACTTTCTAAAGTTTTGTCCCACAATAAAGGCCTTCATTCAATCAGAGAAATCAATAATTCACTATCCACATCAATATAACTTATTTTCATATGCAACTCGACCACCAACAGCACAGGACGTGTGTTCGCTCAAGAGGGTGTCGGATGAAATATGGTAACCTTCTAACATGAAACTCTTCGTACTCTAAACTCCTCGTACTCCCTCTTGACACTATGGAATTCCCTAGCTTAGTCAACTCCCTCACTCTTAGCCATCCCTGCAAGTTTCCTCTTTAATGTTGAACCCAGCCTGGTGACCCACTGATTGAAATACACATGTTGAACTTGGAATAATGGTTTATTTTCGTTGAACAACGATATTGATGAAGTACATTCAAGTTATCCTCTTTCCTTGACCCGGTCGATTCCTTGCGCATTGCAAGCTAGTTGTATCACAAGTGTGCCAGTGACGGACGAGTTCCCCGCAACTTCGCTCGGCGCAGCTCTAGCGGCAGGTTTAGTAACTACACTCCAGGCTGCGCCAGACAACTGCGCGGAAAAATGAAAGGGGCGGGGAGGGATCGTCGCATCGCCATCACACGGACGACTAAATACCGGCCTGTGTAAACATACCTAACACTCCACGCCTCACCACTACTAGTGGGACATGTTGAGATCTGATTACTTAATTTTATCGTGAGGTATATTTTAAAAATAACAAATTAAATGTTAAATAATGTGAGGTATTTAAACGTCTGCAACGCCTCATCGCTCTCCTAGTTTAATTTTCTGCACATGCTAATATCAATAGATTATGAATATCTGTCAAGGGTGTCCTGGAATTTTGTCAAAACATTTTAAATAAAGAGAAAAAATTTTGACAAAATTCCAGGACATCTTGACAGATATTCAAGATCTGTTGATATTAGCATGTGCAGAAAACTAAGCTTTATGCTGTTACTGGAGAAATATTTGATTTATTTTGGTCAACAAAATGTAATGCTATAAAAACTCGCGCTCCCTACTGCCGCAACTTAAAGCTATATTATATTGTGTTAACAGCAGTGGTGGCCCTTGTGTTTTTACCAGGTAAAGCTCAGCTGGTACACATATGTTTTCCTCATATTCAGTATATGTTATCCTATACAGGGTGTTTCTAAACTTTATGCTCAAATTTAAACCATAGCATCTGTGGGCATAATGAACCAGAAAATCCTAGTAAAAACATGTCCGGAAAACCATCTTACACTACTAAATATAGGTTGAAGTTAGACGCAACAACGCCGGGAGTACGCAGCTGTAGGTACGTACGTGTACAACAAGTTGCATATCGTTAGGCGTGTGGAAGTGCCCAGCCGCAAGCAACGTTGCAGAAGTATTAGAACGCGTCAAATGCAACCGACGGATACTGCAGTGACAAAGTCGGGGAGGGAGTTCTGAACACCTGCTATGATGTGTCAGCCTATTCATATGCAACTTGTTGTACACGTACGTACTTACAGCTGCATACCCCCGGCGTTGTTGCGTTTAACTTCAGCTTAAATTTATAGTAATACAAGATGAATTTCTCGAAGATTTTCGCACTATGATTTTTCTGCTCCTTTTTTCCCACAGATGCTGTGGTTTAAGTTTGGGTAGATATTGTAGAAACATCCTGTAAAACGAATACCTTATTTAGTACCATGTCTCTCTACTGAGATAAGGGTCCTGGGTTCGATTCCCGGCATGGCTAAAAATGTATCATTGGTAAAATGTGGGTTTACACTTTCATTGTGATAAATTAACGATCGGGGACTGGATGTTGCGCCTGTCCTAGTCTTAAGTTAGATTGCAAGGCATAAGAAGCTACGACAGGCCTAACAAGCCGAGTAATGTAAAATATATGGCTTGAATAAAAAAAAGTGACCCAGGCCAAAGGTTGGAAACAGTAATGGTTGTAAAGTAAAAACTTATTGAGTGTGTGGATGGTCAAATGGGTCGTTAAAGAGATAGAACAGTTTACTTAGTTAAGTCCCATCAATATCATCCTGATCTGAGAACAGCCCACAAACTGCCCTGTGAATTAGACATATTTTTAATTTATTTGAGATATTACTTTTAGCACCGCGTCTTACTACCTGTTCAGGATATACGCCTACACTAATGGGTTAGCGATTAGAAAGGCTTAATTTATAATAAATGCACTCGAATTTGCATGAAGGGAGAGGGAAAAATCATTTAGGAAAAAATCTTAGTGCATCCGACTGAGATTGAACCCTGATGACTCTGTCGTCAGCAGTCTAGTCCAATACTTGAATAGCGATTTAGACCATGAGGCCACCGAAGCGAGTTTGAGGTATTTAGCATGCACTCTTTGAACAGCCTTGATTGTATCAGTACATGATACTTTCTATTAGCAAGGGATAAATGGCCTAACAATTTTGCTGGGAAAGGTATTAATGCTAGAGTTGATTTTGTGATATTTAGTTATTATTTAGTTATTAAGTGACCTGTCAGTATTAAATTGTGTTTAATAGCTGATAGCATCAAATTGATATATTTATTTTTATTTTATACCATGATACTAGCTGGCATTACTGTTATTGGTATGAATCAAAATGTATATTTAACTACATGAATTTCAAAGGGAACTTTAATAGATAAGCAAATTTACTTAAGCTTTTTTTTTAAAAGAACATCACTAAACAAATGAGCATATGTAGGATAAATTAATAATCTGGACTCCAAGTTGTTACTTTTAGGGACGTGTGACCCATGAAATATTACTTTGAAGTTTATCTTCAATAAATGATAAAAATGGATTAAAAATCATTATAAAATGTTATAGCTAGTCTACTTGATGCACTTATTTGTCAAGGTAAAGTATTTAATATTCTTTATTTTTATAGGTCTGTGTTCATACACAGAGATAATAGAGATAATCTATTATTTAATTACAAGCGTGAAAAAACTCACTTCTTTAAGTTATAAAGAAGTTCACCAACATTCAAACAAATACACATATTTATACATAGTTCATAACAAAAAAAAGCGTTTTTTGGAACGGTATGAAATAAAAATTACTTTGGTTAAAATCGTGAGATTTTTTGTATTTTAAATGCCACAGGTTTCTCAACATATTGGGATTAATCTTAAAGAGTAGAAAATTTTAATTGTTTTGTCTCTAATTTGTTTAACAAAATGAAAATGTTAATTAAACCTAATTTAAAGAATTAATATTCCGGTCACCATACACCCCTTCACTATTGGGAAAATATCTAACTACAAATAATTATTTTCTGCAGTTTATTTTATACCAAAAGTTAAGAGTTCACCCTAGATAAATCCGAATTGTTTTGAACAATGGAGTTTACAGCAGTGTCATTAGTATATTTCGCTCTCTTTACATGTTCAAACAACCTTCTCTCTTCTAACCACAAAGATTGGGATGAGTGAAACAAGATTATTATTATTATTATTATTATTATTATTATTATTATTAATAATAATAATATTATCATGAAAATACAACTCAAATTATAACTGAAACATCCAAAGATTTTATGTTATAAGTAAAACAAACTATCAGTAATTTTTTTCACAAAGTATATATATTTTTTTTTACATGTAAGAGATCTTTTATGTATTTAAATGAGTTTTAAAAAATAAAGAGTGCATTTTAATGTTTACTTTTTAATATCTCAGACTTGCATAGGTGGGCGCGCGGACTAAAAGTAAAGTTCGTCTTAACTGTTTTGCCGATGCTGAGGAGATCATAATTCGAGTCCTAGCCGATATTACTAAAGGGAACTGTTGCTATATGTATTTCACTCTCAAACAAATGTGTGCACATATCTTCCTAGATGTATTACTCCTTACACTTTTCTTATAAGTGTAGTTAAATATTACTGGTCATGACGGGTTGAAATCGCGTGCTCCTGAGACAAATATATATTGTAATAGTATATTTTTTTTGTCAAACGCATGTTTACTGTCAATAAATTTGACTTGTTAAATATATGTTACAAGTAATGTGCGAAATCTGGATAGGGTCAAGTTTAGCCAGGAGATGTCAGCATTATCCAAATGCAGTGGATAAAACAAGAAATAGAAAATAGTTTATCTCATGTACGACCTTATCCGGATAATATCGACACTAGCCAGCAAGAATTGGATTTGAATAATATTGGTAAAACTAAGCATGTTTCAATAGGATTTTATTTTGAAACAATATTTCAAATCTATACAGTAAATTGGATCTTAGCAGTGCCCTAATATTCAAAATCTAAGTTAACCTAGCCTAACCTAATCTACCTATCCTCAACCATATAAAATGCTACTATCCAAGTGCAGGTGGATAGGCCTAATATCAATATTATCTGGATAAACTTCGAAAAACATTATTCAACCACCTCTCACTCAACATTATTTACGTATTTTGGATAACGTCAACATTATCTAGATAATATTGACTCTATCTGGGTTTGAACTTTACCCTTAACATATACATAATTATATTTTATACCCTTAGGTTGTCAATAATGGCCATTTAACGTAATGATCACTGAGACGTGTTGCAGACATAAAAAATCCCGCACTATTTAACTAGTTTCACATTTTTAATATAGTTTTAAACAAAATGTAAGCTAAAATCATAAACTGGTTTAATTTACTTTACATCCATTACTTTTTTCAGCCTGTGGCTTGGGTCAGTATTTTATTCAGGCCATATATTTTCCACTGCCAGCTTTCTAGGCCATTAATAGGATTCTGACTGGTTGAAAAGCTTAAATTTTGAGTTAAAGGTTTAAAATAATTGGCAACGCTTTACACGAAAAATTAGTTCTCATGAGATCAAAGAAAACGGTTAAAGACCTATATCTACCCTTCCTCTATAACAGTGGTCAGCAACCTACAGCCCGTGGGTCAGATCCACTCCTTCTAACGAATACAGTAATTTTGTTATAGGTTCACAATATAAAATGCTAAAATATTTGAGAGCGAGCTGTGAGCTTTCCTCTATACCTTGAGATAAGAAGTTTCATGGTTTTCTTTCCCCTCTTTCTTACTAACATTACAAATGGTGGTTGAATATGGACGAAAGGGCGTTTAAGCTAGGACAAAAATAGATAAGTAATTCCAGAGAACGACATAGACCATTGTATTTTAAGCCCTGGGCCCTGATGGTAATTGATACTTTCTTGCTGACTGAGGCGGCCACCTTAAAGCAAATTAGTTTTATTTCTAAAAAAATAAAATAAAAATAAGTTTTATCAATTTCGAGAAAATTCTGTCAAAAGATTAATTTTTTTCCTGCTTTTTTTCCTTTGTATTTTTTTATAGCTTGAAATATTTAATCACATCCTTAGTGAATAATCATTTTTCTTTTCTTATTCTTTTATAAGACAAATATTTGTTGGATAGAACTAGGGCATTCTTTGTCAAAAATAATCTCTTCACGATTTAAAATAAATATATATATACATTTAGAATCAAGCGAATGTGTGTAAACAAGTTCAAAGATTTACTTCTCCCAATTACTTGTGAAAAATAACTCCAAGGCTTGGGTCCACAATTGAGTAATACTGACTTAGCAGCCGCTGCCGTCTGCGATGGTAGTTATAAGATTTGAAGATATAGAGTGTTATATGGTCAGCACAACGAACTCACTTGCCATTAATCTCAGTTTTCTAGCTCGGATCTGCTACCTATTTGTTCAAGAAAGTATTCCTTTGTCTTCATGAGGTTGAGCTTAGCCCCGTTCTAGACCCACTGCTTCACATAAAAAGTCTGGAAGCACCAAGGATTGAACCCGGGACTTTTGGATCTGTAGCCAAGAGCTATGACCACTATACCACACTTATAAATTAATTTGAATTTACACTTCCCTCCATCTTAGATTTATGTGAGTGTTTTTAATAATCTTGAAAGTGTTAATATAAAAAGGCGTTAAAAGTACGTAATTAAATTGAGTCAGACGAATAAATAGATTAAATTTCGAAATGTAGTTCATAAGTGATAATCTACGGAAGAAATTAATTACATCAGCTTTAAGAAAGTAAATCCAAGAGTATTTTAATCGCCTGCGATCATCATCCTTTCCCGCTCTCTCTCTCTCTCTCTCTTTATCTAATCACAATTTAACGGCCTTTTAGGGTTGGAAGCTCAATGGAGCAGCTCGGCTAGCTTCGTGTTCACCGAGGCGTGACCGACCGAGCCACCGAATACTCGGTTATCTTACTTCATGCCTTGCTTGGACTATCCTCCCCTTTCTCTAAGATGGCGACGTTAATATTTCATGGACCTTGATTGAAATTGGTTTGCCCTCTCTCCCTCTTACAGCTTGAAAGCAAAGGGTGAAGGATGCTCTTTGAAATTCACTTTAGGATGTAAAGTACAGTCTGACCACCGTAAGAAGAACCTTTCTAGAGAAAACCGAAAATAATGATAGAGAAACAAACATTGGAAGACGATAAAACAAGTATTTTACCTCTGTAAAAAAGTTATATCCCCTGTCAAATGGAGGATAGTTGTAAGAACACATAGTTTGAATTAGTTAGTATAAAAAATTAGACTTATTAACTTAATGAAGTATTATATAAAGTTAGAAACGAAACCATATTAAGAGCACTTAGAATACGTATCCTAAAATTTGAACAATATATATATATATATATATATATTATACTACTATAAATACACATGGCGGACTTAATCACTCACTCACTCACTCACTCACTGACATTAATGTTTATCCACTTCCAAATCAGCTAGAAACTTGAAATTTGGCAAACTTATAATTTCTAGCCTGTAACCGACGAGAAAATTCAAAAAAGTTAAAAAATTTAATTTCTAACCCCCAAAAAAATTCAAAATGGCGGAGCAACTTTAAAGTCGGTGTGGACCTTTCTTTGGAGGTCTCTTGTGGCTAAACGGTAGGACTTATCAAAAACGGATTGCACCAGAAGCTGCGGATTTGTCAAGATCCACAAGTTTGGTCCTGTTATTTTTTATCGTATCTCCATCGCTTATACCTTAGCTAGAGCTATATTTTTTGATTTTAGGTAAATTTTGCACATTTTGCACATATTTTTTAATTCTCTGACACACTTATGGAATAGCTAGAATCATAAAGTTTGGCAGGAATATTGGCACATCCAATTGCCATAATCGTGCCAAATTTGATGATTCTAGCTGCCCTATAAATATGGAGAAACTAAAATAATGTGTGAAAAATACAATACAATACCGGTAACTTTAAGTTGCTACGTTCATAACAACGCTGGAATTACATTAGTTTATATCCACTTGCAAAGAAAACTTACTGGGTGTTTGAGGGCGGAGCCCCCAACGAGAAAAGCGAGTATATCATACACCCCCGTGCGCAAGTATTGAGATTAGTATTCACGGTATAGTTACTTACTTTCCTTCCTCGCCAAAGTGGAAATTCCATGGCACGCACCCGCAAGAGAACCATACCGACCTAGTGGCCACTGCCATTAACGATTTTAGTCCCAACATTTGCGGATAGTGGGTATCATATGGTCAGCACAACGGGCTCTCCGGACATTAATCTCATTTCCCTAACCCGGATCTGCTACTTATTTATTAAATTAATTTCTAATTTGCATGAAATTTTGAGTTTGACCTTTTTCCAGACCCACTGATTCACAGAGAAATATTGGATGAGCCGGGGATCGAACCAGGAAAATCTGGATCTGTAGCCACGAAATCTGACCACTAGACCACGAACGTGGTCTTGATGTGGGCACATTTCTTCTAAATCATACCTTCCCCATCCTCATGTGTAGATATGTAGCTAGTAGGTCTGATGATGGATTAAATAGCCAAGTTACTATATTTGTTAATCATGGTTATAACCACATCTATATATTATATTCTTTAAATTAAAAAACGATACCTGGACACGGGAATCGAACATGCGACCTTCGGCTTAGTACGCCAATGCTCTAACCACTTAGCTGTCCAGGAATCGTCATGTGCCCAGGGTCATTCTTCACTCATGGATGTCTCAGTGGTTAGAGCATCGGTGTACTAATCCAAAGGTACGGGTTCGATTCCCGTGTCCAGGTGTAATTTTTCAATTTAAAGAACTTAATAAGCCTCAGTTAAAAACAGAAACCATTATTTTCATCATCATCGGTGAGCATGCAGACTAAATGTTTTGTATATCTATTCTGGTTTGACATGGAGATCCAGGCTCAAATCCTAGTGGGGTGTATTTGAGGTTTTCATTTTTTAAACTGCTCCCATTTTTCTTCTTTGAAAATCCGAGTACATTTTCTCTAGTCCATACTACCACTCTCACCGTAAAAGCGTGGTTAAAATACATATATAAAAATAATGTCACAGTTTTTATAAGCTGAAACGTTTGTAAGTAACTCTGGTTGTGACGTCTTTGTTACAATGCTCCATATTTTAAAAGCGCTGTCAATGTTGTAATCACATTGTCAATGTTGTCGTCACGCTGTCAATGTTGTCGTCACGCTGCCAATGTTTTAATCACATTGTCAATGTTGCCCTCACGCTGTAAATGTTGTCATCACGCTGTAAATGTTGTCATCACGCTGTCAATGTTGTCGTCACGCTCCCAATGTTGTCATCACACCGTCAATGTTGCCGTCACGCTCCCAATGTTGTCATAAAGCTGTCCATCTTGTCACTACATGTATTTTTCTCAACTATCAATGTTGTCATCACATCACGCTGTCAATGTTGTCATCACACGTCTTTTCCCAACTATCAATGTTGTCATAACGCTGTCAATGTTGTCATCACACGTCTTTCCCCATCTATCAATGTTGTCATCAAACTATCAGTGTCATCACGTTGTCAATGTTGTCGCAACACGTCTTTTACCAAAGCTTTTTAGACCTTTCGTAATTTCATTTTCTAAGGTCCACTGTCATTCCTGTGTGTGGTTTAGAAGAGGGGGAAGGTAGGGGACGGGGGATGCTGGTTTGTTGAAAGGGCTAGGCTTTTAGTTCTGAGTGCATTAAATAATTAAAAATGACAGATTGAGTTGAAGGTGATGGCCGGGGCTAGGGGTATGAGGGAGAAGGGTTACCCTTAGTCCACTTCACCCTGGTCATTCAGCCCTTCCCTTTTCATGTACAGTTCATATTGTCATGTATTTATGTCACTACCTTGTTTTTATATTAGTGTATAATTTTCTCTTCGTGTTTTTCTTAAAACAACAAAATTATCTTGTTGGACTTTTCACTGTATCGTTCACCTTAACTTGCATTAATATCTTTAATTTATTTTCTTTTTTTTTCCTTCATACAATTTAATTTTTTTCTCCCTTGTTGTCCAGTACCTAGAATATTTTAAGCAAAAAACTTACAAACTAGCTTAATCTTAAACACCACACCCAACTATAGGGTCTAAATAATGAAAATTTTACTATTAAGACATCTTAACGTGCACTTTTTAAATAACTACACCAGTGCATGCTTTACAAATAAATTCAATTTTATAACAAATATATCATCTAGTCTCTAGGCCGTAATTCACCGCTAATAGAGTAAATAAAAAATTTCACACCCACCTCGGTGAGGTAGTTGGCTAACGCGCTAGTTGTGTTGAACTAGACTGCCGAGGATGGGTAGACCTAGGTTCAAATCTCAGTCGGGTGAACTGAGGTGGTTTTTCATAAATGGTTTTCCACTTTCCCTCCACGCATATGCAGGTTCACTTCCTCTACATTCAACCTTCCAATTCTTAAACCATTAAATAAAAATTAGTACCTAAGTGTATAACCCGAACGGGTAGTAAGACGTGGTGCTAAATAAATAAAAACTAGTTTCACAAATAATAACTTTTGTATACTTGCCATTATTCGAACCTGAGATTCTTAGGTCATCAAGCAGACACGTTACCAAATGAGCTAAGAAGTCCGACAATTTACTAAATGTATATCAGAATGAACCCGAATACAAATAACAAACATATGTGTCAGAACCATCTGTAATTGAATTAGTGCTTCCCTAGAATTATGGCTGACCTCTTGGACCACGAGTCCAGGGGTAAGGGTTTCCCTGCTAGCAGAAGACGCAGCTGTGTAAGGGCAAAAGGTCACGTAAGGAAAGAAACCAGTGTGGTATAAAGTTGGAGTGAGAGAAAGAGCCACTGGAGAAGAAAAGTTGAATGAAGTTCTTCGGAAAGTATCTTGAAATTAAACTTTCGCTACCCTCCGATAAAACTGCCAAGCGTTACTTGGTTCTTGGGTTGTGTTCCACAATAGATGAAGTTCCTGTTCTAGCTCGTTGGAGATGAGAGGGGGACGAGGAGTAGTGTGGTTTTGAGAGAAAGATAATTCCGTTAGACTGAATCGGTGGTGTGGTGAACTTAATAAATATTTTAAAATAACTTAAAATGAACAATACACCTTTATTTAAAGTACTGAATTAATCAAAGAATGTTAAGTCCTAAACGCACTTTATGATTCAAATTTGGGTTAAATTTTACAATTACATGCTTCGATGATCATATTTCCTAAGGCGTCAGTCAATCTTGAAGTCTACTTTCTACCATATGTTCTTAACATTATACCCTGTAAGATACACACATTTTCAGTGTTTGCTTGATCAGTTTGCTAGGAGGTTTGATTTAACCTTAATTAGAAATGTAGGTGGTCCGATACTACCTGAATGATCAAAAAGGTTTGATCCTATCTTAGGGTCCAGGAATGTAGATGGTTCGATTATACCTGATTGTACAGGTAGGTAGGATACAAATTCTGACTTATTTCCCAAAAACTTAATGTAGAAAAACTTTTTGTTCTGATACAGGTAATCAGACAGTAAGAAAGTTGATTATTTATATAACGGGACATTTAAACGCAGGAGTGCAATTTTCAATATTTATTTAAACACTTGGTGGTGTACCTAGGGGCAATGGAACCTTTATTGTTTAGGGTCGTGTAAGCAAAAAAAAAGTGTTTTTAGAGACTTATCGTTCAACCCCCAACCCACCCCGATAAATTTTTGAAAATGTGATGTCCCTAAACGCTATTTTGAGAGGTCCCCCTTTCCAATTTTTGAAAATTGGATTACTTCATTAGACATTTAAAGTAGACTTCCCAAGAAATCTTTTGAAATTTGGATGCTTCTCGAAGATATTTAGAGTTGTCCTCGATCAAATTTTTTTTTAATTGGTTGCCTATAGAAGTTATTTTGAGTATACCTCACTTTGAATTTTTTTAAATGAGATTCCTTTAGAAGCTACAATTTAAGGTAGTCCTCCTCTTGAAAATTTTGGAATATGGATGCCTCTTGAAGTTATTTAGAGTGATCATCGCCTTGATTTTTTCTGACAGTTAGATGTATCTAAAATCTATCATTGGAAGTGGTCTTCTCAAGGAATTTTTTTGAAATGTCATGTCTTTTGATGCTATTTAAGATGATCTTCACCTAGATATTTTTGAAAATTTGATGCTTTTAGAAGATATTTAGAATTGTCAATACCTGGAATATTTTAAATTTTATGCATCCAGAATATATTTGGGGTGGCCTTCTACCTAGCACATTTTTGAAAAGTGAATACCATTAGAAGTTGTTTGACGTTTGATACAATTCTTTCAGATTAATATTCGAGAATATCTTAAGGGGTAAAATACCTCTAGAAGGGGATAATATGTTCCAGGAAGGGCCCCCAGACACCAGCACCCGGTTTTCTGTCACAAATTTGGATTGGTTTTTTCCACCATTTTTGGAAACTATACCATTTTATAAGCTATTTAGAGTAAGTAGTTCTCCCTCCGAAAGTTTTTGAAATTTTTATGCTCCTAGAAGCTATTTGGACTATTCCTTCTTCTGGAAATTTTTGAAATTCGAATGAATCTAGAAGCTATTTAGATTGCTCCCTACTTGAGTTTTTTCCGAAAATTATATGGCTCTAAAAGATATTTTAGGTGGTTTTATACCGACAACCACTTGAAAATTGAATGCTTTCAGAAACTATTTGTAGTGGTCTTCAGTTGAGAATTATTCGAAATACATGTTACTAGAAGCTATTTGGAATGGACCTCTACTATAAGTTTTTGAAATTTTGAAGGACTTAAGAAGCTATTTAGAGTGCTCCTTGCCTGATTTTTTTCTGAGAGATGCGTCTAAAAATTATTTGAAGTGGTATTCTTCAAACAAATATTTGGAAATTTAATGTAGCTAGAAGTCATTTGTGGTTTGATTAAACTTTGTTATTTTCTTATAATATGAAATTAACCACAAGGTACCTTAATCAAATCTTAAATTTTGTTTAAATTTTAATACTTGTTTTAATTTGTATTGCAAAACAATAAAAGTAGGCTAAGTAAAACGTAATGCCAAATTAGAGATATAATATTTAAAAAAATTAAGAGCCTACATAATTTTGAAGATTAATTTATCACCTTTATATATACAATAGGTGATGTATTATCTCTTGGTGCTAGTAAAATAATTGGTACGGTGCACCGTACAGACTTTCTCCGCTTTTGTCTTAAAATAGACATTTTACTAAAAAATCGTAAATTTTGTGAAACGAAATTATATGTCTGTACAGTGTTGTAAAAGCACTACACCAAATATAATAAATGAAATAGTATACACTGCTAATTACCTACTCTGTGGAATTATGAACTAGAAATACTATTAAAGAAAAATTGAGAATAGATAAATATCTTTGTCCACCGAAGAGCGTAAGAATCAAATTCATTTTCAAATACCCGAATTAAAAAGTATATTAATTTGCTTATAGCTAAGAAATTATTGATTTGATAAAAATATCAAAGAAAAGATCTTTATTTATAATATTACTACATCTTTACAATGATCAGTTATTTCGAATGTCAGATAGTTGGGTAGAAATGATGAAAAGTGGAAAATATCCCCTATGTAAATTACTCTCAAAGTCATTTACATGAGAAAATGAGAGTTGCCTTTTGTTTTATAAAAGTAAAAAAGTAAAAAAGTATTTAGGTTACAGACTTTATTCAAAATCGTTAGAGCAAATTTTGATAAATTCAATTTTTTTTCCTTAAGCCCTTCCGTAAACCACTCTTAATTTTAGGGTTAGATATCTAATTCCAAAAACCCCTTAGGACGTCATGAAAATCCCAGATACCAAGTTTTATCCCACTCGGCAAAAATTGTCTGATCTAGTCCAAGGTACAGACAGTCAGACGGACAGACAGACATATGACATCGCGGAAACAACTTTTTTGTTTCAGAGGGTTATGAAACGTCAATATTTATCAAAATGTCGAGTTCAATTTGGTTGAAAATCACTATACTTTCTCTCCGAGGTGTCGATAGAAAGTAAAAAAGAGTGACACAGTATAAATATTTGGTTGCAAGAAAGTCGTAAATAATTAAATTTACATAGTAGTAGTTTATAAAAGGAATGATTCATTTTTAACGTTTCTGGCCTAATTCAATCTTCTATTTTGAATCCACAATAATAAATTATCACTTTTTGGAATTTTGTAAATATATATATATATATATAAACCTATCAGCATGTCAAATATTATATATCTAGGATGTATATAAGTTTTCATGCTGACATACAGATATAAAAACTAGATTGAATTAAGATATTCAACATCCAGCTGCACTCTTTATATAATTTATTCTTGTACAATATCAAGATAGACATAACAATTAAAAGAAAGCCATTTAGTAAAATCTAAAAACAATTTTTGGAAAGAAACATTAATCAGCCCACAAGCGAAATCAATCCATTGACTGTCTAAGAGCGATCATAAGATATGTAAAAATATTACACACATTGTAACAAAACCAGATAGGAACACATTGCATCAGAGTTTAACAAAAAGCACAAATGAAATAATAGGCTAATACCCGCAAATACCTGACCTACCTAAATTTTCTACCACACAACTAAGTTGTTTTTTTAATAGTGAAATTTTGAAACCCATTTTTAAAACTTAAATATTTAAGTATGCTATGGTTATCTAAGGTAATCTTTGAACATGATTGCAAATATTTATATTACACCTAGAAGAGTTTTTTTAATAGTTTGAAAATCCTAGTTCCACCCCGTCTTCAACCCCCATCTTATTTTACAAATCATAATTTCAATTATTGGAGTTTTCTACCAGACCAAAAGATGTTGTTTAAGTTTTTTACATTTCCATCTCCCACAATACACACACTTTCTCGTCAGTTTCCAGTCCTTAATTTTGAAGTTTAATTTTTCTCAAGAGGGCTTAGTGTGGCTCTAATACCTGCCTGTTAAATTTAAATCTTCTACTATAAAGACAAATAATTTTTTAAATAAATTTTGGAAATATCAAAATTCCCTATTTGACTAACCTCAACTTAGAAATCTCAAATATTTAAGAATTATTGGGATATTTGGAGTAGTACCACTACATTCGTGTTTTTTAATTTCCGATGTATCCTAAAATTATACAGTGGTTTGGAGGTGATTGAGCAACAAACATGATGACAAAATTTCATTTTTACAACGTTAAAATGGACCTGAAAGAAATACATAGGGTTTAATGAGGGGACTGGATAAAACTAGATCAAGATAGGGATAGGGTGTATTGAGGTGGACTGGATAGAACTAGCTCAAGATAGGGATAGGGTGTAATGAGGTGGACTGGATATAAATATCTCAAGATAGGGATAGGGTGTCATGAGGTGGACTTGATATAACTATCTCAAGATAGGGATAGGGTGTCATGAGGTGGACTTGATATAACTATCTCAAGATAGGGATAGGGTGTCATGAGGTGGACTTAATATAACTATCTCAAGATAGAGATAGAGTGTCATGAGGTGGACTTGATATAACTATCTCAAGATAGGGATAGGTTGTATTGAGGTGGACTGGATAGAACTAGCTCAAGATAGGGAGTGGGTGTAATGAGGTGGACTGGATAGAACTAGCTCAAGATAGGAAAGGGTGTAATGAGGTGGACTTGATATAACTATCTCAAGATAGGGATAGGGTGTCATGAGGTGGACTTGATATAACTAGCTCAAGATAGGGATAGGGTGTCATGAGGTGGACTTAATATAAATATCTCAAGATAGGGATAGGGTGTCATGAGGTGGACTTGATATAACTATCTCAAGATAGGGATAGGGTGTCATGAGGTGGACTGGATAGAACTAGCTCAAGATAGGTAAACGGTGTAATGAGGTGGACTGTTCGGCAATGAACTTTCGAGTTCCTATGCCATGGAGCTAGTAAGTATATTATATATGCGAATAGCCCGTATGGTTAGTGAGAGGAGGGGAATAAATAATGGTAGTAATTATAATAATGGCAACGTAATTTCTTATAATGTTTCCATTATTTAAAGGTTGGTCTATACAACATAGTAAAAAATATATAAAACCCACTGAAATGGAAAACCAATGGATTTGCTTCTTACTAATTAACTTTGTTTTGTATAATATATATGTGTTATTCACCTTTTTTTATGGAAATGTATATCACGTTCAGAGAGTATTGTTTTTTTCCCTTTATTATCTTTTTTTCGCATCAACCAGTGGTCATCATCTGCCCCCTTTAGAGTCTTCTTTCATGAAAATGATACCACACAGAAACCCTACAGGTTGGTTAAAAAGTGTACAGTTCTAAAATAAATGTTCAATTACAGGAGAATAGGAAGGTCAGTACGTTCAACGGATCCTTACATTATTTGATTGTTTTTCAAAAATATTACTAAAGATAATTAGCATAAACTAAATAAGCAGATTGCTAATACTAATAGTTCCATGAACAGTAGACCTCGCTCCCTCCATGCTCTTATCGTTACCACAATACTTACATTTATCCTTGGATTTCAAATTAAAATAACTCCTATGGTTTCTCCTTGGATTTAAATAGGATATTTTCCCTTGTTGATCAAATTAGACAGAAAAAGATTAATACCTTAGTAAATACCACAATACTATTAATCAAATAATATTAATAGAGAATAACCATTGTTCATACGGCTTAAGATGTCAGTTTCACGATATAAATGAAAAATGAAAAATGCTATGACTCAACTGATTAATTAGAATTTTAAATTATAATCACTGGAAGTAAGATATTATACAAAAAACCTTTTGAGCAGCCACCAGATTGAAACGGACAATCAGATCTAAGAACCATGTACTGTACATATATGTTGTTTGGCTTTGGTTAAAATAATGTTCGTTAAAATTGGTTAGTTCATTTGACAGTTATCACGGAACAAACATTTGGAGAGACAGATATATACAGACAAGATGCCAAATGGTCAAGTTAAAACAAGACCTCAGAATGCTCGTTTAGTTATCATACTATTTACAAATATGTATTTCACTGCATCTTACTACCCGTGCGATATATCAGCATATAATTACACTAAATGGCAGGGATAGTAAAGGAAGAGTCCAGAGAAAATGCACCCGCATTTGTGTGGAGGGAGAGTGGGACATTATTTAATTTAAATCACCCTCAGCACACCCGGCTAAAAAACCTCCTCCGAAATCCTCTTCAGCAGCAATCCAGAGCAAACAAGCTAAACGCTTAGTTCAAATACCCACTGATGTGGGTGACTTACAAACTAACTTAACTATACAATAAGCTTTAACCGTTGGCATGTGAGCTAAGGCATCTATGTTGTATTGTCCGGTTTGCCATTTATAGGTAGGTTATCGTTAAAATACTTATCGAATGCACCGAGGGTTTTTTCTTAATGTATTTCTACTCTCCTATCACACACACATTTGGAATTCTATCTTCCTCGACCCTACCTAATCAATGTTAATAAACGGAAAGAATGAAAGTGTAGTAAGAGTTGGGAGTACAGATAAGACCCATAGAATAAACACAGCATCCAGTCCGTCAGTGGTAAATTTATCTCCGTGGATGGAGAAGCATTGATTTCCCCCAGGATATTTTCTCGGCCAAGCCTTGAATAAAGCCAGGGAACCTTAATCCATTAGGTACATGAAATACTGACTGATCTATGGTCTTGGACCTTTATCACCAACATGTTTACAAAGTAGCCAATAGCATAATTCCGCTTCTGTCCCATGGTCGAATGAACTTCTGTCAAAATGATGTTTTTTTTAACATTATGTTCACAAAAATTCAAATGTTTTCCTTTCTTTATATAAATTTTCTAAAACTCTAAAAATAGGATTTATTTACTTAATTATACTACTTACTTTAGTTTAACCGAATCCTATATCAATACAATACATAGTCTAAGTGTACATTTCAATCATTCAACACTATATAGAAGCACTCAAGCACTAAGAACCATAAATTATAACACTACTAAAAGTATCCTAATGTATAATTTATAATTAAGTAATTAATGCATAGATAGAGTGTATAACTGCATAATTATTTAAAGTCAGATTGATTTTGTACAGAGTGGACAAGTGGTTATTTTAAGTTCATATTGATTTTGCACAGAGTGTACAATTGACTATTTTAAGTTCATATTGATTTTGCACAGAGTGGACAATTGACTATTTTAAGTTCATATTGATGTTGCACAGAGTAGACAGCTGACTACTTTAGATCAGATACATGTTGGACAAAATGGACAATTGAATACTTTAAATTCAGATAGATTTTTGATAGCGTGGACAACTGTCTACTTTAAAGTCAGATAAATGTTGCACAGAGTGGACAACTAATTACTTTTAATTCAGGTTCCTGATAAGTTTATTGGAAAATTGGCTACTTTCAAGTCATTTATCTGACGCATAGGATGGACAACTGGTTACCTTCAATTTATATATTGCATAAGGTAAACAACTGTCTACACACTTCATTATATCCCTTAAATTGTAAAAAGTGTATGATCAACAAATCCGTTTAACTTTAATCCCAAACGCTGCAAGAAGAAACAACTGATCACCCTTTCACCAAGAATATGGTGCAGCGAGAGGTCAAATGGCTTACTTCAAATCGGGCGCTTGACACAATAGGCGAATGATTATCCACCTTCTAGAGAGATAAACATATTATAACTAGCATAATACCTGTTTAAAAATCAATATATTCATTTCTGATAGTGTAATATTTCCTATTGGCCTTTGTTGGACAATTTGCAAATCGGAATCATTTTTAGTGACACTACAAATATGGGAGCTGCATTTCAACTAAAGACTCCATAGTAGATCAAATATTTACTCTAATGAAAGTGTTAAATTGTTCCTCAACTGAAGATTTAACTATAAACAACATTTTTTATATATACTTTTTCGTTTTTTAGTAGATGCCCCTTATCCAAAAAAACATTTTGGGGCTCCTCTTAAGAATTATTGGCCCCTACGTATTTCTGCAACTTTTTTGGTTAGGAGCTTCCTGTCTGAAAAATTTCAGCTACCTACGTCTTAAGGGTTTCGAGATTTTTTCCGGCCGGACAGAAGAACTGGCTATTATTATAGCGTAGATGAAATTTAATTTAGTAAAGTTACTATCCTCTTCTCTGGTAGAATGGTCTAAGGTGTCACTCTCGTAATATACCGGACTGCCAATGACGGGGAGATAATTATTCCAACACCTTATCGGGTATATTAAGGGTGTTTTTTTTCTTAAAATGGTTTATTCCTCTTCCTCCAAGTAAATGTGGGTAAACTTACTCTAAAATTACCTCCCTTATTTCATAGTTAATATATATTTGTGTAGTTCAAACAGTTGGTGAGACGTGCTGAATAAAAATGCATGATTTTTACAAGCCATACACGATCTAATTCTCTTTATCACCAAACTCGTATCTTCCCGCTCTTGTTAAAAATATATTTTCTTCTAATATTTTTGGAAGTGCAAAGAAGGCAAATCCCCTTTAATATAAAGTATACAATTTCCCCCCTCTTTATTAAGTAGCTAACTTGAAGTTATCTGATTACTCACTGCACCATCTACTAGACTAGAAAGTAGCCAGTTGTCCACCCTTTTAAATAAACACCCGAAGTGAAATTAGCTCATTTTCCACCCTTTGCAACAGGTACCTGACATGGAGCTAGTCAATTTTACACCCTTTGCAACAGGCCCCTGGCATGGAGGTAGCCAATCTTCCACCCTCTGCAACCGACACCTGACAAAGATATATTAAATTTACACCCTTTGCAAAGGGTATCTGACACGAAAATAGCTAATTTGTCACCATCTACAACAGACCTTTGACGGGAAGGTAGCCAATTTGTCACCATCTGCAACAGGTCCTAACGTAAAGGTAGCCAATTTGCCACCATCTGCAACAAACCCCTGACGTGGAGGTAGCCAATTTGTCATCATCTGCAACAGACCCTTAACGGGAAGGTAGCCAATTTGTCACCATCTGCAACCATCTGGAACAGGACCCTGACGTAAGGGTAGCCAATTTTTCACCATTTTAAACGGGCACCTAACGTGAAGGTAGCCAATTTGTCACCCTTTGAAACATACATCTGACTTGTAGGTAGCTGATTTTCTACCCTCTGCAAAATGCACCTGAAATTATGGTAGCTGATTTTTCCCTCTTTGAATCAAGCATCTGACTTAAAGATAATCAATTTGTCACCCTCAGCGTCAAGTACTGGATTAGATAAAGTTATTAGTCCACCTTCTGCATCAAACTCCAAAATAGAAGGTAACCAATTGTCCAACCCTTGTAAATTGTATAACTAAAATTAAATAGGTTTTAATCTTTAGTAAAATAGAGTTGTAATTTTCCCATATCCCATGCAAAGCGTTAGACAAAAAGTACTTTAAACCAAATCTGGTATAACCAGTAAAAATTTGGAAACCAATTATAGCTATTTAATTTTCGGTATGGTTTATTTAAGTGCCAGTGTTGGCTATCAACAAATTTAGCCAGACAATTCAAATAAATTAAGTAAAATGGGAGAATTTTAAGTGACGGCACCATCAAGTGCCTTGGAATAAAGGAAAATAAAATTAAACGGGGGAAGTCTTCTTATTCTTCTAAATACAACCAATGGTATCAAATCCTTGTCCTGCAAATCATGGTCAGGTATCATAGACACTCTACTAGGGTGATAGGAACAATCGTGGATACAATATCTCAACTCAATGGCCTCCTTACCCCTCCTCCTCTTCCAGCTCGCAAACAGGTTCAGTTTCCACTCCCGCGTGTAATCTTATCGCCGCCTCGTTCCCTTTTCCCGACCTCTGAAGGGGGTTCAATTCTCTCTAAAGCCCCTTCACCCCATCCCCCCTTCTGCTGCAAAGTTCTCTAGCCTCACTCACTTTATCATCCCAGGGGACATCAAGAGTATCTTGCCTCCGCGCGCAGTCCACACCGATCGTGACGTCACCGCCGCCGGTAAGATAGACACCTCTGGGACAGGATTAAAGTCATCTTGCAGCTGGTTGAGACCAAGAACCGCTCCAAAATCATCCCCGGAACTTATGTTAAATTTTCATTTTATTTATTTGATCACGGCGTTTTACTACTTGTTCACTTAATACGTAAATATAATTATTATTCTAATGAGGTAGTAATGAGGTAGGAAGCACTTTAGAGGTAGCCTACCCGCATTTGGGTTGAAGGAGAGTGGTAAATCATTAAGGGAAAAGCATCCTCAGTAGACCCAACCGATATTTGAACCCCGACCTCCCAATCACCAGCAGGCCAGTCTAGCATGAAAGTGACACCCTAGACCATTCGGCCACTAAAGTGGGATATTTATTTTTAATAACATATATAGCATTGAGTCTTACTACCCACTCAGTTTGTACGCATATGTACTATTTACATTTAAGTTTAAAGAAGCAGGAAGGCTGAATTTAAAGGACGTGTACTCTCATTTGCATGAAAGGAGAGTGGAAAGACACTTATTAAAAATCTCAGCGCACCCGACCGAGATTCAAACCTTTATCTTCCCGTCACTGGCAGTCCAGTCTATAGGGAAATTGACACCTTAGAACATTCGACCACAGAAGCGGGTCTTCATTTCTTTCTTTGCATTTTAATACAAGGTTTTAAAAAGAATCAGTAAGGTTATTATTTAACATATTTCTAATCAATACATTTAATAAAACGTTTTCCCGAATCGATGGTCTAATGGTGTAATGCGTTAATCTCGCAATAAACTGGACTTCCGGTGACGAGGAGATCCGTGTTCGAATCCAAGTTGGCTGTACTGAGGATGATTTTTACTAACTTGCTCCCCACTCCTCCTTTACACAAATTTTGGTACATTTTATCTAAAATTCTACCTTCCTCATCTCTATTCCACTAGCTTAAATCAATGTATGTGTATAATCCGCATGTATATGATACACATTTTATAATTTGACTAATAGAACCGTAGTGATGAGGAAAGGAACTTAGAGAAAATGAACCCGCGTTAGAGTGGAGGGAGTATAATAGTATGAGTAGTAATAATAAATCTAAAAGGACTGTCCTTGTGGAGAAAGGGACTGGATGATTAAGGGTAACTCCGTCCTCTGCAGCTGAACGGTTTTATAAATATCGTTAGACATTTATATTGCCGTTACATATCGCTAGATAGCTATAATGTCGTGGGATTATAGAAATCTAGTTTATCAACATCTTGAATCAGAAAGTAAAAGTTTGATTTGGATGCATAAAATGCCTAAAGAAATGTTATTTTTTATATAAGACGTATTTATTTCATCAATATATACAGTCACATAAATACACACACAAACACATACATTATCATAACGGCAGACACCAACCACGGTGGGATCTTGAACACTAACAGCTTCTGTATCCTTTAAACATATAATAAATAATTTGGCACCCTCGAAGGCTGATTATTTAACCCATAATTAGGGTAAAGGCGGGAAGGCTCCATCGCACAAGTAGTCTTACCTTGGCCTTAAAATATAGAAATAGCAATCGTGGAACTGTGTAGGTGAGTTGCGGCCTGAACTTGAAATTGTGTACGAATTGCGGCCCACTCCCTTGAGAGAGAGAGAAGTATGAGCTACATCCACCTAATTAGCAGTGTGCTTTCTATCACGCTGTCTTAAATTTCAGATAGAAACTATCATCATCTCATGTCGACATTCCTCGTAATATACAAATTTACTCAATTCCTCCTATTTAATGGTTTTGGCAAAACAATTTATGGTTTGTTAGGTTAAGTTAGGTTAGGTCAACAGCCTGGGCTGTAATTTGTACGTGGCTCTAAAAATGTGGGGCCGCAATTCAACTGTCTCTTTAGAGGTAATCAACTCGTGTGGCCGCAACTCACCTACATCCTCGTGTACCTGAAAAAAGGGTGATAGAGAGAGGAAAGTAGAAATAATTATAGAAGTAAAACAACAATCGACAAGTAAAGGAACAAAATGAACAATATACAATATGTAGGGACGTAGCCGACCCACACTCACTCATTCACATACACATACATGTCCCAGACACTCCAACTGGAGTCGGCGCGAGTCTTGGGGATCATGGGAGTCTCAGGGGGCGAGTCACGAGGAAGATGGCCTCAGAAGTATTCAGGAGTGTTCGCTCCCCTTCACCATGGACCTCCATGATCCAGCGTGGGGGTAAGAGGGGTTATTTCCACCACACAGCGTCTCTGAGAAGATGGTTGTTTTGTCACTAAAAAGAAAGGCTTCTCTTTGTTAAAGGGGGGGGGGGGATTGCTATCTTGATTACAATCCTCACAATATAAACCTTTTTGGATAGTTCATTGTGATTAGCTAGTGTTATGATAATACATATTTGGATGATCCTTGACGCTTCCAAAAATTACCTGTGAAGTAAAATGGGTCTGTAACGGGGTCAAACTCAGCCTCGTGAGTACAAATGAGGAAATACTTTAATAAATAAATAGCAGCTCCAGCTTATAAAACTAAGATTTATGGCTGGAAGTCTCGTTGTGTTGACCATATGACACCTTTTATCTGCAAATGTTGGCACTCTCATCGAGGGTAACCGCTTGGTTGGTATAGCTCGCTTGTGGTCTCACACTTTCTATTTTAGATGATGATTGGCCTTGATAATCCTTGGATGATGTATTGTTTTGTTTTTTTTTTACAATTTTGGGTAGTTAATATGATGGTTTGGGTGATTTTTTGGATAAGCTATTTCTGTGGGTCTAGATTGTTGCTGATGATATAATCAGTAGTCTAATACAGACTCTGGTAGGTTGACATCATCAATTGGTTATTTGGTGATGTTCTAGTAAATTGGAAGAACCACCGCTATAAATACCACGTGTAAAATACCAAATGCACTTGGCTTAGATTCGAACCCCAGTCTCAGTACCGGGTATCACTCCTATTGTAAGTCTAGCTCCCTAGATCTCATTCCCATTGATATGGTTATGAAGTTTTGTACAGTTGCTTGGATCTTAATATATTTGTTTTGTTTGCTTAAAACATTTTAAGGCGTTAAAAGAGTATAAGATTAATAATACCACTCAAAACCATATTTGAGAAAAACCGTAGCCACACAAAAAAGTAGGATACAAGTTATTCAAAACATTTACAGCGCTATAAGTTTTACCACCCGTTTGGGATATGCAGATATTTACACAAATTTAAGGTAGAATAACTGAGATAAAATGTACTCGCATTTACGTATAGAGAAAGTATATATATATATATTTTTTTTTCCCAAAGCTCACTAAGCTCGCACTATGCAAATGTTATCGTTAAAGGTTTCGACTTAAGGACGTTTTAATTGACCCCAAACCCAAGGAAAAGATCTTACAACTCTCTCTGTACGTGGAGTAGAGCTGAAAAAAAAAGTATAGGGTTTAAAATATCTTGAAAACGTGATTGTGGTGAAGGTTGAGAGTAGAGAATATATAATTATTATTATTATTAGCACCGCGTCTTACTACCCGTTCGGGTTATACATTATTATTATTATTATTATTATTATTATTATTATTATTATTATTATTATTATTATTAACTAGAGCTACAGCTGAGATAATTGGATGCATTTTGTTCAACCTTGATATTTAGATGTTACATGGTCAGACCTCGGGGGTTTATTTTATTTTTGACCTCAAATCAAGGGTAGTTTACGGACAACTGATTTTTTTAAATGTTCTCAAAAACTACTATTTATTATATTATAACGTGTGTACGATTGTGTAGTACTCTTTATTTTCTCTACTTTTTTTTGCCCCACGTATTACTACCCGCTCGGATTATAGGTTTATGTACGAATTACGCTAATGTCTTAGGAATTAGGAATGTTATATTTATAGGAAGTGCACCCGCATTGGCGTGGAGTGAGAGTGTAAAACCATTTTAGGGAAAAACTAACCTCAGTGCACACGGACGAGATTTGAACCTCGCTCTCCCCATCATTGGCAATCTAGTCTACTGCGAGAGTAGTTCCTTAGACCATGCGGTCACCGAAGTGGGTTTTTTTTTACTATTAAAAAGTGGGAAAAACTAATAGGTAAACTTTGTTTTTGTACAGATTGTACTTGTATGTAGTTTTGGAAACTTAAGCAAGACTGAAGGCTTTTGTTAGAAAATACCGCTCGGCTGTGCCACGATTTGCTAGCAGACGTGATACAGATATTTTACTGGGCTAGGGCGGGGTTGATAGTAAGGTTTGAGGGGTAGAGGAGGGAGGGGGTGCGTGCAAAGGATTCGAAAATAATGTTCACATGTGAGGCGACTACCAAAGTTAGACCAAAAGCTCTACAAACCCCCTAACGCTGCTAGAGAAGACGAATAGCAAAAGGAAAAGAGGAAGTACCGTGCAACCTCGTCTTAAGGGCCGTTATCAAATGTTTATATGGTTTTCCGAGAATTTCTATGAGATTTGTGGTACAATCTATAACTAGGAAAATTGCTTGCGTCGAAACGTTTGAAATAAAGAATAAAAACTATCCTAACAACAATACAAAGCAATAAAAGATAATTTAGTTTTGAGACCAAAAACTAGATTTTTTCCACATCGTTTCATTAAATATTAGACACCTTTGATTAAAGATTAAATGTACATTAGGATTTTGTTGTAACAATATTTTAGGAAACACAGGCCTATTTACTAACGCTTAACCAGTTTTAAAATATTTTAATAATTTTTTTTTAAATTTAATTAACACCACGTCTTACTACCCATTCGGGTTATACGCGTAAGTACTAATTACGCTAATTGATTATCAATTGGTAAGGTTGAATTTAGATGAAGTGAACCCACATTTGTGTGGAAAACCATTTAAAAGAAACCACCCCAGCTCACCCAAGTAGGATTTGAACCTTGATCTCCCCATCTTCAGCAGTCTAGCTCAACACGAAACTAGCGTGTTAGCCAACTACGCCACTGAGGAGTGTAATATTTTAATATATTATTAGAAAAATTTCATAGGTATTGATAATATCTATCAAAAATGATAGCTAAAGATTACGTGAAAGCAGATCTAGTAGTTTTCTAGCTGTCATTTAGAGTCCTCCCTCTAAAAAATAGGACGTTTAGATATAATTGAACTCTTACGAATAGTATAATACATCTTAATATGTTACAAGGCTTTACCAAGTGTTTAAGTGTGATAGAGAATAAGATTGAAAGCACATTCTACCTCGTAACTTTGCCACAGTAGCTTACGAGCGCTATTGGTTCGTTTTTTTTTGTTTGTTTTTTTCCGCTTTAGAGAGAATCAGGAGAAATCTATAGAAGAACAAACTAACTCAAAGACGTGCGCAAAGATCCACAGCGTTGGGAACGCTGGCTAAGACGTTATATAATTATTACTATTATTATTATTAGTAGTAGTATTATTATTATTATTATTATTATCACCGCGTCTTACTACCCGTTCGGGTTATATGCACTTACGCTAATGTATAATGGTAGGGTGATTGTGAGGTGAAATGGAGGACCTACAGTTTAACGTGGAATCCGAACCACGGTGGAGGCCTGGAATTCCACACATTCACAAGTTGTGATTAATATACGTCTTGTCAGAGGTGAAGGAAGGGTTCGACAATCAGATAAATCTGTGCCGGGACCGAGGATTGAACCCCAGTCTACCGACACTGAAGTCCGACACCTTACCCCTAGACCACCAGGTCACCAAAGACGTTATAAACGTCGGGTCTTGTTTGCCAATCATGGGCAGATCTAGGTTCGAATCCTATGTTGGTTTATTGATAGTGACCCATTTTGGTTGCCGCGTGGTCTAAGGTGTTTCTCTCGCAATATACTAGACTGAAGATGACGGAGAGATTGGGTTTCGAATCCCAGTTAGGTGTACTAGGGGTATTAGTTGTCCTAAATGAATTTCCACTCTACTTCCACGCAAATATGGGTACACTTATTATATACTCAAGCTGTATCTTCCCGTGTGCTGATATAATCAGTGGGTTTAGAAAGGGTACGTTAAATACCTCAAATAAATAAAAAAAGCCTTTTTTCATCCCTAGTACATTATCGTGATTAGTACATATAAGTATAAACTGAATGGGTAGTAATACCAGGTGCTTAAACAAATGAGTGTGTTTTTTCTTAAACAAATTTTTCCACTTTTCCTCCCAGAAAGTTTTGGTAAATTTTAACAAAAACCTCACCTTCCTTATAACTATTGTATTAATGTAAATAATTGGATAGCCTTGATGAGTAGTAAGTTGTGGTTAAAAATTCTATGTTTGTGGAGACAAGTTATGTATTTGGAAAACTAAAATAGCCTTTTAAATAAAGCAAAATTTATTAATTCTTTGGGTGGTTTCTATGCTGTTCAAGACTTAGATTAAATGTACATAATTGTATTTATCTGTGGTTTTTAATATAAACATTTTCTTGAGACACAGAAAAAGAGTAGGAAAATATCAATAATGGATTAAATTTTATGTTCTTTACAAGGTATAATACCATTTTCATAAGACAGCTGACCTTACATATAAAGTTACTAAATCTACTTTCACGTATTCATACGTCAAGTCCTGTGATCTGCAGCTGTAACTTTTGATAGATAATAATAACAACTATTAAATATTACTTGAAATTTTAAATGCTATCAATTTTGATTGGAAAAATATTTCATATTTTCTAAAAGGCTATGCCAATAAAAATTGAACACTTAGTATGTGGTGTTAAGCTCAAAATATATTGGATTCCAAGTGACGGGAAGTCTGGGGTTCGATTTTGTGGATGGACACATTGAGGATAGTTTTCCAAAATTATTGATCAATTTGGTTTTCACACCCCCGTTCTAGTACTATGCGAACACGATTCCTATAAACTACATTCCTCATGTATGCCCTTTAAATTAAGCTGTCAGTTATCATAATATCAAACATGAGCTAACATTTCCAAAACTGTCACTTGCATAAATCTTCTGTAAAAACAATCATCAAAAACTTTTGTTGTTTAAAGACAAAAGATAGAATTTCATAATTAGCTTGGGATTAAGGGTTTGTCAAAATTTAATAAATCACATCATAAAAATATGTTCGTATAGGTATTAGTCAAAGGAGCTAGCATATTTAATTCTTCCTAATTTCTTAAAGTGTGATAATTTAATTTATTAATTAGCTAGCCTTTTAAAAGCAGTTGTGTGTGCTGTGAATACTACTAATAAATTTATTCAAAAGAAGCCCTGAAAAGATAAATCAATGCTTTTCCAAGCTGGTGTTCGTTAGAGAAAATATTGTATTTGTCCTTTTGTAAGGCATCGTAATAAATTGTCCCCAAAACCAATTTATAAGAACTTGCCTTACTAGCAACAAAAAAGAACACAGTATTAAGAGTTATTTATTTGTTTTTGCAGTTATTTTTACTTTTAAATCTCTGATAAAACCTAGATGAAACGTGGCTGGGATTAGCTATAATGTAAACTAGATTAACCCAAAAAGAACATACTCCAAATAAATGTGTATTCATTTTTTGAGACTATTTCAAAACCAACACTCATTCCTTCAATTATAATTTTATCTAAGGTGAGTTTTTATTTTCAAACCATTAATAAATCATGACTTTAAATTATGACCTATCTATTTAACAATGACAGAGTAGAATACTATGCTTGATCTCAATTTTTCCTTTATCACAACCCCTCATAGAAAGAAAGTATTGTGGTCTTCAAAATAATTGGGTTAGATATTTTGATATATGTATGCGTTTTAGCACCCCTTGACCCTTAAAATGTTTTTGCAATGATGTATGTCTGTATCTTGGCCTAAAGCCGAAACTATTTCACTGAAAGGGCTAAAATTTGGTTTCAAGGGTTTTCATAAGGTTTCCCAAAATAATTTTTGGAATTAGCTATCCAATCCTAAAATTAAAGGTAAGTAATTTACTTAAAGGTTAAAAGAGAATAAACTAATTTTCTTAAAATTGGCTCTAATGATTTTAATTATATTTCTTATCCAAGCACGGTTTAAAACAAACCAAATGGTGCATCTCAATTTCCTGCAAAAATTTCTTTGGAAGTATTTTATATAAGTGCAAATTTCCAATTTTTCTTGCTTCTCCACAACTCTTTTAGATAATATATAACTTATTATTGCAAAGCTGTAGCACTATTAAGGATATAATTTTTTTGTAACATATATTTTGTAATCTAAATATTTTTTTAGAGTTATATAGGTGAATATATATTTTTAAATAGATTTTTATGAAATGGGGAGCTTAGAATTATCATAGCAAGTAATACTTTTTTGTAACAGTGTTTGTTATTCTCATTTATGCTTTTTGGTGAAGTGTAATGCTATTTTTTCCCCTAATGGTTTTATTACAATGTATACTATTTCGTTTTCCATATATTACCAGCTATAAGTATATTTTATATAAAATAGCGAGAATTTCTGTGCGGTACACTGTACTATTAACTAAACAAGCTATTTAATTTACCGGCTCCATCAAAATATAATTATGATGAAACGAAGCCAGGTGAAAAATCACCTAACTCACAAGTTTGTAGTGAAGACCAGCTAAAGAATAATATTTTTTTTTATTTTAGTTTTGTGAAAATCTACAGCTGAAAAATATTTTTTTAGAGATAACCAAACCACATTTTTATGGCATCATGAATCCTGTGTACATCCATACATTTACCGACAGACGTAAATTATATATAAATTGCGGTTTTACAACTGAAATTAAAAAAAAATTATATGATAATCCTTGACGTAAATGATTTAATTTGTTTTATTTGTTTAGTAGAAATCTAAACATTGTTGTGGTGATCAAATTTTTGGGCACATTCTTAGTGTTTTAAATATCATATTTTTTAGCACCACGTTTTACCTGTTGAGATTATACGTACATGTACTAATTATGCTAGTGAGCTAGGAATGGGGAAGGTTGAATTTAGAGGAAGTGTATCCACCTTTTGCGGGTAAAGAGAGTGTGGAAAACCATTTAGGAAAATCCACCCTCGGTACACACAACTGGGATTAGAACCCCAACCTCCCTGGCATCGACAGTCCAGTCTTTTGCCAGAGTGACGCCTTAAACCATGTGGCCACCAAAGATGTTATTATTTGAATAAATTATAAAAACCATTTATGTAGAACTACTGGAATATTACTCGTAGTTTAAAGTAATCGATTCACTTTATTCAAAGAATTTTTTATAAGTCATTATTCAAAGATTTAACCACTAAAACATATAACTTACTTAATATTTACAACGTTGAATATTAGTATGTTTTAATACAATATTTCAATTATTCTCTTAACTCTATTGATATACATCAGCTATATTATAAATTCAATGGCTTGTATTATGAACAATAATGTTGTTACTAGAGGGTTTACTAACTAAACCAGTTTAATAATTACACCACATTTACTGTTTGGAAAGCAAAGTTTGATAAAGCTTTGATTATTTAAATAAAAGGGCAGAAGCAATGTTTGCATAAAACCCTGTGAATATGAGTTGGGGGGTTTATATAACGTCCCAATTTTGTTTGTAAAATTTGCTGTATTTATGTTTAATAATATATTGAAATAGTTAGTACTAAAGCTAATAAAACACATACATATTAATATACGTAAATTCGCATGTTCTAAAAATATCACTTTTTACCAATCATATCAATATAATTATTTTATATTAAATAGTTAATATAGTATGGTTGAAGGTAATAATTATAATTTTTACTATTGTACTTAACCTGTCCAGTAGCCTCAATTCCACTAAATAATAAATTTGCCTTTTTAAAGACAGGCGAACTATTTTACTGTAATAATCGATTCTTAAATTAAATAAATGATCAATCGACTAACTAGCCTAAATAAAATATAGAACTTACAAAAACATATGTTAGCGTTCTAGTATCATGTAGGCTTACACCGTCACGAATCGTTATATTTAGGAAGAGAGACTTAAATTTAACTAAAGTTCATTACTAAATATATATAACGCACTCTAGTGTGACTTTTATTTTTAGAATACCCGCAGTACACTCTGACGGGATTTAAACTCCGACCTCCCCATCAACTTTAACTCAGTCTGGTTTAAGAGTGATGCATTAGACCATGTGATTACCAATGCAGGTTGTGACTTATGAATACATTGATGATTCTTCAAAAGGATTGTTTACTGAATATAGCTTTTAAATACCCTAACCCACACAAGCGGGTACGCCATCTAAATATCAGGCTCTTATATTTCGTATTTATGGTTAGAGTAAGGACAGGGTTAAAATCTAGCTGTACTGGGGTTGTTTTTTCCTACATGGATTTCCACTCTCGCTCTACGCAAATGTAAATACAGTTCCTCTCAATTCTACCTTCTTCATCCCTTCCCCATTTGCGTGGTTAATAACTTAATACCTACTTCGGTGGCCGCGTGGTCTAACGCGCTACTCTCGTGTTGGACTAGACTGTCTGAGATCGTGGTTCGATACCCGTTGGGTGAACTGAGGGTGCTATTTTACTAAATGGTTTTCCACTCTCGCTCCACGCAAATGCAGATGCACTTCGTCTAAATTATACCTTCCTAATCCCTAACTCATTATTGTAATTATTACATAGGCGTATAACCTGAACCGATAGCTAGACGCGGTGCTAAAAAAAACTAATTCGGTGTCCGCATGGCCTAAGACATCAATCTCGCAAGAGATTAGATTGCCAATGACAAGGAGATCGAGGTTAAAATCTCGGTCAGATGTACTGAGGGTGGTTTTTCCTATACGCTTTTCCACCCTCCCTTCATGTAAATACGGGGTACATTTTCTTTAAATTCAGCCTCCGTCATCCCTAGCTTATTAGAGTAATTAGTACATATGCGTATGATTTGAAAATGTAGTAGGACGTGATGATATATATATATATATATATATATATATATATAT
>CABFWO010002482.1:44527-58796 GCA_902155825.1 Timema genevievae
CCCCCCCCCCCACTCCCCTCCTAAGCTTCCAATGAATTAGTTTCAACCCTTATAGTTCGAAAGTGTGTATTTATTCCAAATGTTTTGCTTAGTTCCAAATTACTTAGTTCCAAATATGTAATTATTTACAAATTGAGCTGATAGTAATAATTTATTTGCTATATTATTACGTATTGTTCTGCACTTCGCTGTCTGACTCAAAGCTTAAAACCCAAAGAAGAAGCACGTGTTTGTTATGTAACATTGGTATTACCTAAATCTTACTAGACACTTACAAATATAGTGTAAAATATTATTAATGTTGACCAAATATTGATCTGTTGTAATTTTCTAAAAGTTATTTCCCACCAGAAACCTAATATAGATGCCTCTATATTAAATATTGTAACCCAACCCCCTCTTACCTTACCAATTATCATTAGTTTTATTTATCATCTGGTCTTACTACCTGTTAAGGTATACGCATATATAATTATTATAATGAAGTAGAGGTGAGGAAGAAAGCATTTTAGAGGTAATTTAATCGCATTTGCGTGGAAGGTTAGTAGGAAACCATATAGCAAAAAACCCCCCTCAGTGGACACAACCAGGATTTTAGCACCGATCTCTCAATCTTCATCAGACCAGTCTAACAAGAGAATAACACCCAAGATCATTCGTCCACCGAAGCGGGTCAGTTGAATTATACTATCGGATTCAACTACGAGGATGACTAACTTGACTCCGCTCTTAAACTTACAACTTATTTGCTCGATCAAGGACTATTATATAATAACCCACATTAGTGAGTACACGGACTGAATGTTGTTACTCGTATTGGTGGGCACGCAGATTAAACGTCCAGCTCTTATATGCCGGCAATGGTTAGGTGCTGGCTTTAATCCTTCCCTAGTGTAATAAAGCTACGTTTTTATCCCCTAATTTTTTTTACTCTCTTTCTCTATACAAACAAATATCGTTATATTCGTTTTTAAATTATAATTTTCTCATTCCAACCTAACTATAATAATTAAATGGGAATTTTTCAGAGGGGGTGGGGGGTGAGATGTGGCTTGAATAAATAATTAATACTAATGCGTGAAAATGTGGGTTATTGCACACAATATATTTACAGATAACCCCTAGTTTTTAAACAATGATTCCATGGTGATATAATAAAGAGGTGACTAAATAAATTTTATTTAACTGACTAAAAATTAAAGCCTTAAAATAGCCGTAAGTTTAACAATATTTAATTTAAGAGAAACTTGAGTGTATTAATTACTTATTGTTCGCTTTAAGCCGTCCTTGTGACGAGTTGGCTAGCGTCATTGACCACAAGTTATGAAGACAGTGGTTTGATTCCGTTATGTGACATCTAAGCGCGTAATTATTTAAACAGTAGGATTTTTCAAGGAAGAAACTTTTAGAAAATACTAAAAATATGTATTTTTTTAATGTCAATATGGGTAATATTTTACTATATTATTAGTGTTATTTTAAAGATTATCTATTAAAAGTGATAGATGCACATCACATGACTTGACGTTTGATTATGCGAAAGTAGATCTAGTGAATTTTTAGCTGTCATATAAAAAAAAATTATTGCTATAAAATTGGACCGTATTAATTTAGTAAATATTTAGATTCTAGGACTGAGTTTGTTGAATTAAGGTTACAATCCTAGGTTTATGTGAGTTTGTAAGCTGTGTGATTTGTGTTCTGTGTGCTCTGTGTGTTTATAAATTATATGTTAAATACCTTAGTTAAAATAAAAAATAAAAAATTTGAAGGTAGAGTGTGTGTGTGTATCAAAAGGAAGGAGTAGGCCATGTAAGGCTTGGCTAAATATTGTAGATGAATGTGTGAAAAAGAAAAACATTAAAAGTTTTAAGAATAAAAGAGCATGCATGAGTCGGTGTATGGATGTTGTTGAAGCGAAGGAAGTACACAAAGATAGGGAAGTGTGGAGAAAGTTAGCAAGGATGGATAAGTACGGATTAGTTTTTTGAACTATATGCAGAGTTTATTGCCTACCCCGTAATAAAATGGCGTGATTATGTACGTGTGTATGTGTGTGTATGTGTACGTATGTGTGTAAAATCCCTCAGGTATTGGGGTATAAAAGTATGAATACTCTACTAATACTATCTAATTTTGCTATTGGAAGGAGTTTTGAATATCCTTAAGCTTTTTTAACATTATAATAAATAGGGGTAGTAGCTCCCAGAAGTATTTTAACAAATTTTGCTCTTAAATATTTTTATTTGTATTTATTTAGCACCTCCTCTTATAACGTGTTCAGTTAATACGAATATGTACTAATTACGATGAGAAAATAGTGATGAGTAAGGTTTAATGTTGAGTAAATGTACCCGCATTTGCATGGAGGAAGATTGGAAAACAGTTTTTGATAAAGTACACCCAACTTGGATTCGAACCATGATCTTCCTGTGATCTGTCTATTCTAACACGAGAATGACGCCTTAGACCACGTTTCCATTGAAGTGGGTCTCTTCTTAAATACTATTCAGAAAATAAGTGATATATCTATTTAAAATATATTTTAACAAGTCTTTGTAGAAAGGTAGATTAAAAACATTTCTAAACATGGTATTACATTTTATGTGATTAAATATAAATTTACCAAAAAATTGTACTACCACCAAAATTATCTCCACACAGTTCTTCCAATTTATCTTAAATTAATATTGTGGTTTGAGCTGTTAAATGTAAAGCCAATTCACTTAAAACAAGTGGAACTACATTTAAAAGTAACTTAACTGATTTAATTTTTTTGTCCTTAATTGAGATAAAATCCATTCAAATTCTAGTTTGTGGCATGTTTATTTCTTCTGAATGATTCTTTCGATTCGGCCTTTTGGTAAAATCATCACCATGCATCTGCATGTATCTATCACTCATTCTTTATTTATGAAAATCAATCCATCATTACTTGTTGATATGTATTTCTACTTTATATCTTCCAAGTGTAGAGGTTTATGTTTATATCTATCCTTTATCACATTATATAATGATTTATCAACATTAGTGGTAACAATTTATGCAAAGGTAATAATAATACATTATAGGGACAACTAGTCTAAAAACATTGTGACTCATCATTTATTAAATATGTATGTATTTGGAGAGTGGAGTGTATTACATAATGATGAGCTACATACCCTGTACTCATCACAAGACACTGTTAGGATAATCAGGTCTCGTAGAGTACGGTGGGCAGGACATGTAGCGTGAACGGAAGAAACTAGAACTATGTTCAGGACACTGACTGTCAAATCCAAAGGGAAGATACCATTGGGAAGACCTAGACGCAGATGGTAGGATAACATTATAATGAACCTGAAAGAGCTAGGGTGTAATGAGTTGGACTGGATAGAACTAGCTCAAGATAGGTATAGGGTATATTGAGGTGGTCTGGTTAGAGCTAGCTCAAGTTAAGGATAGCGTGTAATGAGTTGGTCTGGATAGAACTAGCTCAAAATAAGGATAGGCTGCTATGAAGGGGACTGAAGATAATTAGCCCAAGATGGGGATAGGATGTAGTGAGATGGACTGGAGAAAACTAGCTCAAGCTAGAGAGAGGTGGCGTACTTGTAAGTGCGGCAATGCATTTCGAGTTCCTAGTTCCATAAAGTATTGTAGTTAATTAATAAGTAGTTAATGTGTGAGAATTTAAGATAGAATAAAGATGATGCTTTCTTTTTCGGCTGGTTAGGTTAGCTGTTAGTGATTAGTTTAAACGCTTTTTAATCTACGATTTTTTTCTTAGTTCCTACTTTAAAAAAACTTTATCTTTTTTTCAATTGATGTTCATTAAATCTTGTGAAAAACTATTGAACTCTTTATTGAGGAAACTTTAGTTAAATCATGGATACACAATCAACATAGATAAGGTATTGAAGAATTATTTTTAAAATAATAGAGATAAAATAAAGAAGATTCCTTTGAGATATTAATTATCTTAATGCACGTTAATTGTCAGTCTTAATTTTATTTAATATTACAATTTATGTAGGCCTTTACCCTGGTCCATAACTTTTTCTTATAGATACTAACAAAGTTCAAAGAATTAGTTATTATAAATTACTTTTATGTTTAATAGTTTGAAATTTTAAAAAAAATCTCATCATCTTCCTCCATGCAAATTTGGATACACTTTGTCTAAATTTTACCTTTATCATCCGTATCTCACGAACGTAAATAAGATGATAACCTTTACGCATAGTAAAACGTGGTATACACACATACACACACACACAAAATGTGGCTATATCAAATTAGTATTAAATATAATTATTATTTGATATTCTAATAGGTAAATCGTGGTTATCTACAAAAACACATCCAATAAAGTGGTACTTTGTTTTAATACCTAAAGAGTCACATTAACGTTGGAATGTAAATTCTTTGATGAATTATTATTTTATCACGTAGTAATCGTGCTTTAGTTTTAAACCAAGGCAAACAACATAAATCTTTGAAATACAATAATTTACTTTAAAAATTTGCATCTTCAATACGCGAAGTATTTAATTTTTCATACCGAAGTTGAAAAAAAAAAAAGAGAGGCAGCTCTAGCGATAAAACAGTTGAGTTGGCGACACTGCCCGCGCACGTCATGTCGCGTGGTTTGTGTGTTTTCGCCAAGTCTACCAACGTTACCACTGCCACGTGACAATTTCCCAGACCCACTAATCTCCCTTGTCAACACAGCTTAACTTTCCCTCCCTCAGACCAGCCCTATCACAAAGCGATGAGGCGCGCAGTCAGCCCACGATGCAGCCAACCCATCGAACTAAACTTTACCGTTCACTGCGGGCATTTTAGAGGGAAAGACTTGTGCGCCATTAGATTGGAGCGGGCTTAAAGTTTTAGAGTATTTAAGCGCTGATCAGTGAGAGTGAGTTGGTAGTTTAGGAGGTCACTGCAAATTAATAGGTGACGTCACAAACTAGATCTGTTATGTAAAGATGTGTCACAATTATTTCAGTGGAGGAAAGTCGCATAATTTGATATATATTTACATTTAATGTATATATCAGTGATTCTCAAGCTCAAATTTGTGTTTTGGGTCACCACCTATAGAAATACTTTTAATTGAACACTATATTATTTTGCGTTTTTGTTTTAGCAGCACGTTTTACTACCCGTCTGTACTAGACACATCTTGATTACACAAGCAGGTTCTAAGGGGATTCCCTCTACCACGCGACTGAACCACACTCTTTTTTCACGTATTGTAGCGGATCAGTTACATTCAGATCTCGTCTGAGTTTATACAATACGTAAATCTTTTACGTTTCGTATTTTGTAGCGTTTGGAGCAGTTGCTTCTCTATATATAAAAAAAATAGCGATGTTGTACGCAAAAGGTGTTATGAGCTTTTAAGCAAATTAATGAATAGTAAAAAAGTTAATAATTTGTATTTTACTAATGAAAATATAATACCTTGTTGAGTGAAGTGAAAGATGCGAAAAAAATTGGCTTGTAAGCAATCCGTTCAATATAGACGTTTGAAACGGTTAGATATTCTCAACGTTGGTAGTGAAGAGAAATTCATAGCACCAGTGTCTGCTGGAAAAAAGAAGAAATTATTTATTATGTTTGTTTTGATGAACTTTTTAACGTGATACATGAGACACGCATTGCTATTGGCCATGGAGGAAGAACTCGGATGATTATGAAACTGAATCTCAAGTACAAGAACGTGACAGTTGACTCAATCGTTACGTATTTGAGGTTATGTGGGCCGTGTCAAAACAAACAAAAGACTTTAAAAAATAAAAGGTGGTGTAGTGAAACGCATCCTTCACAGCGAAATTAATTCACGTTGCCAAATCGACTTAACCGATATGCAAGCTAACTCAGATAATATGTTGAATTTCTTATTAGTATGTGAGGATCTAAATTTGTTGTTCTCCGACACTGCATTATAAAAGTGCTGATGAGGTTGCATATCATCTTTTGGATATTTTCCCCACTTTTGGCGCAACTTATATCCTCCATTCTGATAACGATAGAGAGTTCTGTAACAAAGTTATACAAAGATTATGTAATATATGAAATTATATAAAAATAGTCCATGGAAAACCAAGAAACAGTTAGTATCAGGGATCGGTTGAACGTTCGAACCATGACATTGAAAATATGTTAGCAGCTTGGTTGGAAACAAGTCAAACTTCAAAGTGACCTGAAGAATTGAGGTTTGTGCAAGCAATGAAGAACAGGGCGTACCACAAGGGGATTAAATGTTCGCCATACGAAGCGATGTTTGGTGTTCCAATGAAAATAGGTATTGCCAGCTCGGTTGTTCCGCGTGATTTAATTAATAATCTAAATTCCGAAGAAGATTTGGAAAAAAGTGTTGATTGTTTGAAAAAAGTATTCTACAAAAAAGTGATTGTGCTAATCCTCTTCCATGCTGTGTAATTCTAAATGTCATAATAGTCAACCTTGTTGCAACAAGTAACTTTGAGTGAATGGACAAGTGTAATTTATAATCAACTCGTAATATAAGAATTTTTAAATATGTTCAATTTACTGTAGCAAGAACTCAGCCAACACAAAATAGATTTCAAAACCACAAAAAGGTAAAATATAAATTGATAGATAAATAAGAAACATTTAATTAGTTAATAAAATAAGTATGATCACCTTTGCCAAGACATGTTTGTGAATGTTAGGATTTAAAGATGCGAGCTGGTACATGCTCGATATTTCAATATTGTATAAGATATTTCGGTCTTTTACCAACAGATATTGGTAAATGCTAGGATCTACCGATGAGAGCCGGTAAAAGCTCGAAATTTCAATATTGTTTTATATATTTCGGACATTAACCAACCGGTATTGATAAATGCTAGGATATACCTGTCAATTCTAAGATTTAATGGTCTTTGGACTTTAACAGTAGCATATATATTAATTTATTTGCGGTATTTAAAGTGCGCTTTCGGAATCGACTTATTATATTAACCACACGACCGATAAACTAAATTAATTTTAGAAAAGACACAACATCCACCCCCTGGTGAAAGGGGAAACCCACATTTCACCAATAATTATTTTTTTCGACCGTCCGTGAACTGAACTTGAGACACTTAGCTCAGTAGACAAACACGCTGCCGACTGAGCTAAGGTATTGAACGGGATGGATTTTAACCTATGGTTTAATCAAACTCTTTCTAATCTCGTGAGGGTACACTACATCTAAGCTATCATCCTCATTCCTATATTTTAAATTAAGCTGATACTAAACACTGATCTATAATATTTAAAAAAACTATATTTGTATTGGTAATATTCCATATCTATTTCTAGAAGGTTGTATTCATCTAACAAGCATTACAAATAACAAACTTCTCACCTCACTTTGTCAGTTAACCAAACGCAAACTCAAACATTCCTCCTAGGCGACAAACCTTTCCTGTGTTTCTGGGTTAATTAACCGCATCTCAGTTGAAGCAAGACAAGGCGATCAGAACAACGCAGGAGGTAAATACGGAACGACAAACGAGGAACTAAACAGCATACAACAGCATGTCTCTGGAGCTAACAATTTAATTAAATTTGCTTCCTTTGTTAAAAAAAATAATTCTCTATGAGCGTATGAAATTTGAAGGTTTCCATTGAAATGATCAAATTATATAAATGAAAATATTTCTGCTTCAAAGAAACCCTTATAGTTAATTTTAGCTGTCTAAGATATACGTATTAATACTACCTGTTCAACGTCAAACAAACCTTATAGGCTACCTGTCTATTAACTATAGTGGGTTAGGGATGTAAATAGAAAATTGAGAGTAAATTTATCCACATTTGCGTGAAATAAAAGTGGTACATATTTAGGGAATACCTCTTTATTGTACCAGGCTTGGTTTCATGACGATTCTGACAAGATAGTGTTCCCATTGTGGAGGATGGATGTTATCATATAGGTTACTACGACATATTTATAAGATTGGCTACAAAGTCTAGCGAATTTTTCCTTCTAATCAGCGTCCTAATCAAACACCTTATGAGAAAGAAATGTACAAACCCGGACCGGTGGTAATGTGTGCAAAGACTTCAGTGTCATCTTGTTTATTTTTCTGGTGGTGGAGAGGTTGCGGTTGGAAATCTGGCCGTGAGTATTGAGCTATTTTATTAAATGGTTCCCCACTTTGTCTCCATCCATTTTTGGGTACATTTATTCTAAATTCTACCTTACTTGTCCCTGCTCTATATAAATAGGTGGTTATCCAGGACGGAAAATAGGACGTGAATTTGAAAAAAAAAATGTTAAAATATTGTGTTGTTGATTAACTATACTCCATTCATGGTAGGAATTACTCTCTGAAAGGTCTTTTTTCCTACCAATATCTTACTATATAATAGCTTTCTGGTAGAGAAAAAGGCCTTTCAGAAAACAATTCCTACACTGAACAGACTTTAACTAGCGCCGATCGTGGTATGCAACCTGAAATTCCGTTCTGTGGGGCGTGTCATCCTATTGCCAGTCTAACAGGAGAACAAGACCCTTCATGGCAGCTGCCCCGTAATAATTATATAATAATTCGTTCACGGTAGCTTTGGTCTCTTTTGACAGTTGAAAAATTACAAAAAATACCCTGCGAATATATCCGCTTTGTGAAATATGTCTTGTCATTACAACGGGTGTAATCTGATCTAATTGGTCAAAACGCCAAAACAAATTTGGAGATACGAACATGGAAAAATTTTATGAGAAAAAGACAAAGTCTGAAACATAATATATTATTATTTTTCTTTCTCATATATAAAAATCATTGTAGTCGTAAAAGGGCTATTCCTTCTGATTATATTGTCCCCGGATCCAAAAATGTGAAATATACAACGCTGTCTTTCCCCAAATATGTCCATCTTTCGGTCTCAGGGACTACAGCCAAAAACATTTGGATGGATTTGGTTCGAATCTGATATTTTGATAATATATGTTGATACAGCAAAGCGTTTTTATTATTTTGACTATAGTCCTAAAATTAAGGGTAGATGACTGATTTTTTTTAGATTGGAAATTTTTCGAAAATTGCTTTAATTATTCATTTTAAATGGATATCTGAGGAGTGTTTGACATGAAAATATCACTGTATACTTGTTTTGTGGAAGGAAATTTGTTTAGGGTAATTTAGTGAAGACTAATTTTTTTTAAGTCAAAAATTTTCGAAGATATTACTAATGATTTTTGTTCAAAATATTTATCTTGGGAGGGTCTGACACTATAGATAACAATTTTTTTTTTGAAGGGGTAGTCTATTAAGGAAAGTATGTTTATTTATTAAGTACTGCGTCTTACAACCCGTTAGGTTTATAAGTTTAAGTACTAATTACGCTAGTGATTTTAGGTATGTGGGAGGTTAAATTTATAGTGAGTGTATCCACATTTGCATACACCCGACAGAGATTCAAACTTCGATATCCCTATCATCGGCAGTCTTGTCTACTCCAAGAGTAGCGCGTTAGACCACGCGGCCACTGGAGCGTGTATCTAAAGAATTTAAAAACCACAGTTAAAACTTTTTGTGTAAAACCATCCCCACTATATTCGGCCGGAATTTAATTCACGAGATACCCGTTCGGTTAAGTGCAAGTCAAGTGCAGTCTGCTATCCCAGACAGCTTAATCACAACTACGGTTAAATATTTTTGAATGGTTTTTACCGGCACCGGTATGCATGTGGCTTGGATCTCAAGCGCATTTATTCTGGTTTGCCGGTGGGAGAGAGGTTGATGCTAGAATATTACCTCTAAATTCTGCCTTCCTCATCCCTACCAATTAGCTCAATAAATATAAGCGTATATTCTTATAACCCGAACAGATACTAATCAGCAGCCTGAAACATTAATTTAAAAAAGTTTCGATGGCCGCATGTTCTAAGGCGCTACTGTCTCAGTAGACTAGACTACCGATGATGGGGAGAATAAGGTTTGAATCTCGGTCGGGTGTGCTGAGTGTGGTTTTTCCAAAATGGTTTATCCACTTTACCTCCACAAAAATTCGGGTACACTTTATATAAATATAACCTTCATCGTCTCTAAAAACCACTAGCGTAATAGCGTTTAAGCAAAATTGAGGTTTTTTAAAAATATTTATTGACAGCTAATTCTATATAATCCTGGAACGCACAAATAATTAACTACAAATAAATCATGTTTTTAATTGTAATAAAACCTTATTTTTGGTTTACATCTATGATTATTGCTAGGAGTATTTAAAGTACACTTTATGAACCTACTGAGTAGCTTACCTTGTGCTTGAAATTAAGAGGAACGGTAAAACCTTAAGAGAGGGTTGAATCAAACGTGATCTAAGGTAAATATTTTTTGCAGTTTTTATGAAAAAAACTCTAGCTAAAATTAATCAATTGGTTCGTACGTTTAATTTAATTTTTTACACATGGTGACTTAAACAGATATTTAATATTTGTTATTAAAAGGGTCCAGACTTTGATGACATATCATTTTATTATCTTTTTCGTCACATACAATGCTCATATGTACATATATAAACTCTGTTTATATTTCCCTTGTTGTAGAGACGTTTATTTTATAGAATTTTTTAAAAATAACATTCTGTAATTTTGAAATTTACGGTAATATTTTCTTGTTTTGCGTCATATTTTAGACACTTGTAGGTATTTTAAATCATTTTTAAGCATTTTTAGTTATGTTTACACATTTTTGGGTCATTGTAAGGAATTCATATTGAATAAGTATATTTTATAAACTATCAATAATTTGTAAATGCGTAGATGCTAAAACATTAATTCGTTTCATCACACATTTGTCGTAATGAGAAGAGAGTATAGGCAATTAACTTTGTATCATCTTTGCTTGTGTGGTTGTAAAATATACGTTCCTGGACAATTAATTTTGAAACGTGTGAGCTTCGAGTAACTAGCGAATTGCTTGTATCTCGCACACAATCCCGTAAATACATATTTTTGAAATGTGATGAAAAGTGACGTCACACTAACGGTTTGCGAGAGAATTCTGTTCACCAGCTAAAAACAGTGCGAGACAGGGCTTATCTGGTGAGTAAAGCAAAATAAAACAATATGGATGCCATATCCCTCTTCGGTTGTAATCTTCCGAGAGTTATTTTGTTGAAATAAACTTTAATTGAACAAAATAGGTTTATAGAAGTAGTAAATATTGTTATTTTGTATGATTCATGTAACCCTTCAATAATATTTGTTTGTGTAAAATTGTAAAAATATAGCTTAATTTTCCTTCATTAATATATAAGGATAACTTGGTTGAGTTGACAGTGTGACTTCCTCGTAATATAAAGTAACTGAGTTCAAGTCCTCGCTATTTCAGTATGTTTTATCTTATCATACTTAAAAAACTTAAATTTCCTAAATTGTAATAGTAAGCATATAATTTGTTTTATATAGTTATATATAAATATATAAGGTATTTAAGCCTACATAGGCTAACCCAAAATTTGTTTTTAAAAATAATTAAATAAGCTCAATTGAAAACTGTATATTAACTTTGAAATTTGGTGGGTGATTATTTAAAAACTAGGTTAGTGAATTTTATGCCATAAAAATGAGCATATTTAAAAATAATACTAAGCAAGAAATAGTTATTGTCTTAGTGAAAAAGTTTAGGTCATATTTACGTTTTGAAAATAGTTGCGAGGGTAAAATAGGGCTTCTAAATTCTAATCGACAAGTTTTTATTTACTCAGACAAAATTAAAGCATTATAATTGATCTGTGATTTATCTCGTAATCTTCAACATTATAGAAAAGTACTCTACCAAATCAGCTAACCATAATAACCAATGAAAGATTAAAACGTTTAACTTATACTGCTATTATCTTTGCACACCTTGAGATAGTAAACTTGGTAGCAAACAAATGAAAGATGGTTTCCTAATAAAGCCAAACAAATAGTTTACATGGTGCACTTAACACAACAATAGTGTTTATTTTTATATATATAATTAGCTTATAGAATGGCGCGTTTGAATCCCATCGGCTCAATCCTTTGGAACGTCATCGTATTTTAAGTTTTATCAGATTGAAAACTAAGTCGACAGCGAAACAACACCACACCAACTCACTTGACAGAAGTAACACTTCAAAACCTAAGGGCTTTTGGTACAGCCAACGGTTTGCGAGTTCATGACTTGCGTGTTTGTTTGCTAGCGAGTTTTCTGGCAAGTTTCAAAATTAGGGGTCCTGGTGAGACACTGCAACTAGGCTGGAGAGGGTTGAGTTGGGCGATGGTTGTGTTGGGAGAGGGTAGATATTAATTCTGTAGTCGATATTTGTAAAGTAACGTTATATTTTAGCAGAATCAAAGTGTTTTGTTGTTTAAAGGTATTTCGTTGTTTTGTACATTTTGTATAGTGAGTATTTGATTTATTCGTGTGCATTTATTATGAGTTTTTCGTTTATATTTTTAGGTAATTTCTTGAAAATTTAAAGTAATATTTTGGGCCATATTTTTGCTATCCAAGTGGGCACTGGTTATAAGTATCGTGGATTAGAACCGAACTTTTACTATTCATTTAAAAACACTGTGTTCAATTGCTGCTATGTTTATGACAAATATTCAAGAGCTGTTAAAATTTATTTACGTATAAAATTAAACTAAATACATCTACTGATTCTTATTTATTTAGATCATAGGATTGAATTGCTATGAATACTGTAAAAATACGGACCTTATCTCATACCCCCTTCCATCGCAGCTAAACATATTTCTTGAGGTACCTTATCCTTGAAGCTCACTTTATTGAGGTGTCTCTAGAGAAGAGGGTCGACCTTAAGAGCAACCAACCGGGGATGGCGACTGACGTTCAATAGGACCCCAAAAGGGTGATCAATCAATAGCCCTGCTGCCCCATTTAACTCTTTCTTCTTTTTATGTGTGTTTTGGGGAGGAGAGGAACATTTTGCACTTTTCTCTTTTCTTAAAAAAATCGTTTCAGAGAATAATCCTTGTTATTTTATTGGAGATAAATTATATATTTACGAGTCTCTTACTCGATGCAGTATTGGATAGGAATAGATAGATCTTTTTTAAATTTGACATCACATATATTATTATTATGATTATTATTATGATTATTAATATTATTATTATTATTATTAGCACCGCGTCTTACTAATCCATTCGGGTTATACGCACTTACGCTAATGTGTAATGGTAGGGTGATTGGGAGATGAAATGGAGGACCTACAGTTTAACGTGGAATCCGAACCACGGTGGAGGCCTGGCATTCCTCACATTCACAAGTTGTGATTAATACACGTCTTATCAGAGGTGAAGGAAGGGTTTAGCAATCAGATAAATCTGTGCCGGGACCGAGTATTGAACCCCGGACCCTCATCACAGAAGTCTGACACCCTACCCCTAGACCACCAGGTCACCCATATAATAATAATATTGCGCGCCTGGCCAAAATCATTTTGTAGCCCAGTAGTGTAAATATTACCCAGTACTAATGTACCGTCGCCCAGGAGAAACCCGAATGTACTAATCATACATTTATTTTCGCGAAGGGTATTTCCATATCCCGATGAGATGTGATGATGGTAATGGTGAATATGAGGGTCTGGAACCAGTTGAAACCGTTAAACCGAACATAAGTCTAACCAACCAAATCCTAATGACCGTTCGGGTGACTCTCCTTTTGGGAAAATACCCAAGGCCCCAGCTGGTAATTGAACCCGTGACTCCTAGGCTCATATCAAGGTGCACTAACACACACCATGAGGCCATTATTTCATTACATGATATACGTATGTATACATATATATTGTTCAGTTATTTAACACCCAATTCACAATACTTAATTCGAGCTATAAATGAATCACATCGTAGAGCATGCATCTAAATAAGTGAATCTCATTTTAACTGACTAACCATTAGTGGTGATATAGGAATTAGAATTCCATAAAAATTTTATGAGATTAATTTCCTAAATGGTTACCCATTATTCTCTTCCACGCAAATATCAGTAAGCTTCTTCTAAATTATACCTTACTCATTCATTAGTATAAATAACTTGATAACCTGGTTAGGTCTGGGCAAGACGTTGAAAACAGAAAAACACAAAAGTACATCTAGAATCTATATATTTGCATTTAGATTCAAACTTTTGCATATGCCCCCAACTAGAAAAGACACATCACATATTTTTTACATATCGATGACAGACATTATCTGTTACGTTATTTTGAACTTATATCCGACTGGCCCGAAATGTACCTCTGTACCCCCCCCTCC
>CABFWO010002482.1:64675-86023 GCA_902155825.1 Timema genevievae
CCCCCATAATATTCACCATCACCATCATCTCATCTCATCGGGACATGGAAAGAGCCTTCATGAAAAGGATGAACGCTTAGTACATTCGGGCGTCCCCTGGGCAACGGTCAACGTAGAAATTGCCTTAATTTTACCTTTCTTTATCACCTTAAACTGATCTATATTAATTCAAGCCTTCTCAACTATCTTAATATTTCTAGTAATTTTAATTATTGGATTATACTACGTATTGTACAGGGGGTTTTGGAGTGAGCAGAATAAATCTATCAAGATTATAGTTACTTGGCAAATCTTTCCACTACTGGGCTACGAGTGTTGTAGCCCAGACAAGTGTATATAACAAAGCTATTATAATATTATTTAAATTGAAAAATGACACCTGGATATGGGAATCGAAATCGGGACCTTTGGGTTATCACGCCAATGCTCTTAACATCCATCCATCACAGACTCTGCCTCAAAATATGAGTGAAGAATGACTCTGGACAGTGGTGAGAGCATTTTTGAGCTAGGTCCAAGGTCCCGGGTTTAATTCTCATGTCCGGTTTTTATTTTTCAATGTATATAATATGATATTTAGACTCGGCTATATTCGTGGTTAACAACTATAATAGCTTGGCTATTTAATCCATTATTGAAGATATAGTAGTATGAGTTTAATACAAATCAAAGATTCCTAAAAATTTGTTACTCACACTCCCCTTTTTTATATTTTAGAATAAAACATAATGTACACCCCCCCCCAAAACCCCAAGAGGTGCAGGGACGTTTTTAGTGTTAAAAGGGTACAAGTGTGAAATTTTTGCTAGCAATATATTGGTTCTTGGTGACGTTTCAAAATAAAGGGTGGGTTGGGGACCCCTTCTACCAGAGCTATGCACAAAGTACACCTATGGAGGTTGTCTACATGTACTCGCAATGAGATGATGTTATGATAGTGAACATGGAATTGTATACCAGTAGGAGTCTTAAACCCAGCTTAAGCCTAATTTACCAACCCCTAATGAAAGTCGGGATAATTCCTTCAAAGAGAAAAATACCCAAGGTATCAACCAGGAATCGAACCCAGGACCCCTAGATTTGTAGCCAGGTGCATTAACCACTACACCACGGGGCCAGATAATGTGTACGCTTTTAACCCTTAGTAAGTCGCAGTGATGTTCCTTGAAGTCAGCTTATAGGTAGGTCTCTACACCGTGATGGTGACGGCTCTTCACTCAACCAAGAATCCAATTGGAACAATGGACTCCACGCCCGATCCCTGTAGGGAATTCAAGGAAGTTCACTCATTCATCTTACAGGAATAGTTCGTTTTTCATCTTAAAATATCAGATAGTTTAGTTTCTTCTGCGTGTGTATTCGGTTGAGAACATCCAAATACGGAATAGCTTTCGAATTAAACATTTACTGTTTATTTACAGTACAATAGAATAACATAATACTTTTTAAGACAAAATAAAAGCTATGTTGTAAAGAGTAGAATCGTAAATAAGGACATTAAAGATACTATATGCTAAGTTCACTTCTAAAATAGAAAGAAAAGTAGAAGCCGAGGTCTAAGATAAAATGTTTGTTCCTGTCACATAAAGCTAATTTTAATTTTTAAATTATCTAGGGGAAGAGAAAGGTTTAGAGAAATAAAAAAAAACTAAGTTATTTTATGTTGATATATCTGAATTTATTTATGATTATATAATAGATTTAATTAAACCACTAGTCGGTATTAAAATACTGTATTTTATTGGTCCTAAGAACACTTAAAATATTTAAATACGTAATATTTAATGGTATATTTCAAATATTTTCATAATTTTCTTTCTTCAAAATATTTCCAAGATGTGAAAGTTATTGTGGGTGTCGAAGTGTGAAGGAGATTTGAGCTTCAACATTGACTGGTATTTAGAAGATTTTAAGTAACTCACTTTGGTGGACGGAAGGTCTTGGGCAGGGGTGGGGAACCTTCTTGACATTGGAAGGCCACATATCCCTTCGCAGGTTCCTCTTAATGCCTCACATTCCGTACACAGTCAATTTTGCCAAAATTATAAAGACTTACTTTTCGTAAATATAAATTAATGTTTATTTAGGAATCCATAAAAGAGCAAACATTTTTAATTCTTCTTTTTCCTTTTTATAAAATATTCACTATATATTCATAGAGGAACACTATAAGAAAAAAAATACTTAAATTATAAAATATTTGACACAATCAGATTTTTTACGATTTTTTACGATTTTGCTCTTCATGGATCTTCTTTCATTTTTAAATGTAATAATTATTGTAGATATGTATTGCACAAGCATAAGTACTCAAAAATGTATATAGGCATGTAAAAATAATTTTAAAAACTAATAGAAAATCACTCAAGAAAGGAGTACTGCAAACTAAATATCTAAACATTTAACAAGAAAAACTGCATTTATTATATTGTAAGAATACAATTTGAGTTTAAGAATGTATCATTTGTAAACGTCGAAGATACATAATTAATAGAATATGCTAAAAGACAGCACCAAACCCCTCAAAAGGCCACATGTGGCCCAAAGGTCGCAGATTTCCCAACCCTGATCTAAGGCATCACATGCGCAATAGACTGAACTTCAGATGATGGTGGAGATCGGTAATCTACTCTGGGTGTTTTTCCTCTAAATGGTTTTCCACTCTCCCTCCAAGCATGTTTAGGTCTACGTCTTCTAAATTCAACCTTCCTCATCCATAACACATTTGTGTAATTAGCACATATAAGTACAACTTGAACAGGTAATAAGACAAGGAGGCATAATGAATTTTTAAAAATAGTAAGTTACTATTATTTTATACTTTCCCTAACCAAATTTCAACATGTTCTCTCTATTACCGTCTCCCTAATTTTTCAAACATTTGGCAAGTCTTGATTTTAGCACCTTAATATTGCTGACTTTAGCTAAAACCAAACAAACTTTTGATAAAAGTTTCTCGATAATTCATATATCGAAGTTCTCCTTTATTGGAATTCTACATTAAGCCTCTTTGGCCTCCTCATCAACGCTTATGACTTAGGCTGATGACTCAATTCTTTGACCGCAGCACAACTTTGAATAATTCACATTGTCGTTTTATCTAGGACACCAAAGTAGTGTTGAATTTGTATTTAGTTGAGTTGTTTCACCGGAGAAAGTTTAGAGTTAATAACAAGACGTGAAAGAGGGATTCTCGACCATGATTAAAACATAAATTATTCTCAGATTTACCGGCCCCATGGTATAGTGGTCAGAGCACCTAGCTACAAACCTAGAGGTCCTGGTATTAATTCCTGGCTGATGCCTTGGGCATTTTTGAGCCCGAAAAGAGAATTACCCCATTGGTCACCAAAGTTTGATTAATTAGGCTTAAGTTAAGTTAAGATATTCATTGGCTTTACCCCGTCATAGTCAATATCATCATCCCCTCATGTCATCAGGATTTGGTAAGAGTCTTCACGGAAAGGATGTACCATCAGTACATTCGAGCGTCGCTTGGGCAACGGTACATTAGTTCTGGCTAACCTTTCCACTACTTGGCTACGAATGATGTAGCACAGACTCGCAATATTTACATCCTTAAATTTTCTCGTAGCTCTTGAAGAATATTCATACATACATTCTAAATCCTATACAAATGATTTATTAAACCTTGATTAATCTTTGTACTAAAACTTCAAGAACTTTCACAAAAACAATGTTTGCTAACGTAATAATTTAAAAGAACAAAACCCATTCGCTACTATTAAAAATAATGAACCTTTATAACTATGTGCGTTTGTATTTTCTAAATGATTTTAAATTTATACTATAGTAATACATAATATGTAATACCATAGTATAATATTATGATTAATACATATAAATTACTATATTATAGTATTACATAAAGGAATACGTGTAATAACCCGATTTAATGGCTAGATGATCTCAGGGAGCGGTTCTCAACGTGGGGTGCATGTCAGAACGTTTGGGGGTACGCAAAAATAGTGGAATAATGGAGGAAAGCCAGCAGTGCAAGACAAAAGATCAGTCAAAAGTTATGAAATTAACTAATTATATGGTGAGTAGTGTTGCGGGTTTTCTTCTATATTCGACTTTGAGTCAATTATTTCAATTTCAAACATAAAATATGTTTTAAATAGCAATAATACTCATAGCTTTAAAACGTGTAAGTACCTATTTCACTCTGGACAGAAAAACGTTGTTAAAACATTTTGCAAACGTTTCAGAAACTTCCAAGCATTCTTTTTTATGTAACACCTTTTTATAGTTTTGTTTTTTTAAATGCAAAATTTACTAATGTCTAACATAATAACATATTATGGTGGGGAATTCTTTCGCTCACCTTCCAAATTCACTTTGATTTTCTTAAAAAGAAATCAATTTTTGAACATTGGTTCACACTAGTTGCAGTTTCAGTTGCAGTTCACTTCATATTTCTCTCAATGTCCTCAATTATTATCCTTCAATTACACAAATGAGCCCTGAGACTTTGAAATCGGTTTTAACGACACCGTTTTAGGCATTAACAAATTTCTATCATTTACACACCAAAAATAATATCTAAAAATATAAAAAAATCAAACACGCCGGTGTCTATATAGATTCAAACAAACTACGTAGCCTCGATAGTATTTTTTTTAGCACCACGTCTTACTAACCGTTTGGGTTACAATCTTGGCTTCATAGTAGAGGCTACACAATACAGAAATCACTAAATATTATTGTCTAGCATGAACACCGACCGTGCATGAACTAAAGGTCATATGGAGAACTAATGTAACTGATCTAAACTTATTGGTGCAAATTGTTCGCAGAATAGTTCGATCACAAAACCTAAGACTGGGACCAAATATTTTTTTGTTTATCTTTATCATTGCTTTACTTTTAACGTTTATTTAACCTCGAAAAGACATTAATATATTTTGAAAATGTTTTATGATCCAAAAAAATTAATAAATGGGAAATTTGAAATAAGAGTTAAGTCTAATCAATCTTGTCCAATGTTACTGGTCAGTGGATTACAAGTAAATTGCTAAACAATTTGTCCAAGACCCTTAGAATAATGTATCCATGTCCCTCCCCCCACCTCCGCCCCAGTTTCGGCACCTATGCTCTTAACTCATGGTAATTTTTACTTGAAAAAACTTGACACGACAGTTTTTAAAATGCCACGACATGAGCTACAAGAATATGCAATAAAAAATATGATGTCTCATTTAAAAATATAAAAGTAACCTTAATAACGCCACCCATGTTTATACCAACTTCACTACCTTACTTTCCAATCAAAACTAAACATCTTTTGTATCAAACTTTTTTTTTCAACAAACTGCTGTTTTGAGATATTTAGGTTGAACGTATTCAAATGAACGCATGGTATAAGCTTATAACCTGAATAGATAGTAAGATGCGTTGATAAAAATATATGTAGTGCTATACCACCATAAAACTAAAATATTATAGAATTATAATGCTACAACATTATAATGCTATTTAACATATATAATATATAATGATATACCATTATATGACTATATAAAGATATATAACACACATAATTATAGCATTATAGTATTGTACATTAACATTATGACGCCATAGAATGATAGTACTATAGTATTACACTGTTTGGCATTATAATACTATAGTATTACTTAAACATTTATAGCTATTATAGTTAAATTCTGGTAGGAGGAAACATCTTGAAAATACAAATTCAATACATATAAAATCATAATATATCTATCAAATATATTTAATATAGTAGCAATACATACACTGTTATAGTATTATTGTATTGAATACATACATGTTTATGTGGAATACACTTTTATAAAATTAAAATACTTATTTTATAGCGGTCAAGATTGATATTATTCTACTAATTATATTTTTATTTTAAAGTTATTGATATGATCTTTAGTAATTTGATAATTTGGTAATTTCAAAAGGTTTCTAGCAATATGAATATGACTGTGCCAATAACATTTTTATTATTCTTACTAATAGTCAATGTGTTTTATATTATAATGTGATGACTTGTAATATAGGCTATTATTTGTTTTTCTCTCAAATCTTAGTGAGCTCTGCACCAAGATGTGATACAGAATATATAGCTTGATTTATATATATATATATAAAATAATTATAATTGGAGCTATAACATTTCGGCTTGATCACCCACAGAATCTTTCTTTATGTAAAAAGTATTCCATGTACTGACAAATATTTTCTATCATATTCAGAAGAATATAAAAAGATAATATGGTCTGTTTTCTTTTAAAAAATACAGAGTAATCCAGTAATACATATGTCCATGAAACTAAGCATGTTTAAAGATGTAGCCACCGAAGTGGGTCTTACAATAAATATTTATGTTTTAAACCTTTTAAACAACACCTTGTAAACTTCAGGTCAAATCTTGTTAGTACTAAAATATAGAACTCACATGGCATGAAAGTGGTCTCATTGAGATTGAGAGGGTTTTTTTTTGTGTGCAGTACGTTCTTACTACCCATTAAGTCTATCCGAAAATGTATTATTAAATGTTATATAATGTACGTTAATTGGTGAATCTATGAATTATATTATTACAGGACACCTGATATCTTAAAAAACAAATATAAAAGAAACAGTATTGCGCAATGGGCTTTCATAAAAATCACAAAAATTCTTAGCTTAATTGCGGCTTCACCACAAACTGTGTGCCTTGAACAAGCAAGATATTTTTATAGCACCACGTACTACGTGAAGTCACGTTACGTTTGGGTTATACGAGTTAAACTGTTAGGGATAAGTAAAGTTGGATCTAGAGGAAATATATCCGCAACTGCGTAAAGGTAGAGTAGAAAACTATGTAAGATACACAATACACCCGACTGAGATTCGAATCCCAATTTTCCCATCCTTGGAAATCCAGTCTATTACAATAGTGATGCCTTAGATTAGTCGGCCGCCACCGAAGCGGGTTGCAATAAAGTTGACTTGGGTGATTTGACATGCTTGTCACTGGACATCTTGTTTAATGCGAGCTTGATGCCTCAATCCATGTGCCCATTGATTTGGGTTCTTATACAAACAGTTGATTCAGGAATCGAAAGTTAAATGACACTGATAATAATAAAAGTCTTACCGGTGGGTTTTGTAATCCCGATGTTTGTTTGGCCAGCCCGAAGAGAGTCCGTCAGGTGACTTTATAACTGCACGCCGGAGTAACGAGATGAATACTAAAGTATATTTCTTATTCCTGGCATAGTCACGTGACATGGGAGGGAATTCTTTGCCGCCAGCATCACTCAGAGGTTCTTACCGCACCGCAGGGTGTTTATGGGTAGGGGGTTTGAGGCCCTCGGGCTATCACTGTGAGGCCAGAGTAGTTGAATTACCCCGAGAGATGTCGTTCCGGGTAAAAGCAATCTACTCTCTCTTTGTTTTGGAACATTTTCGTGCTAGTCTCTTTCGTGAATATGTATGAGTTCATTTATCTCCACTTCAGAGATAGAAGGTTACAGCAATGCAAGTCATGTCTGCGGTATTGTAAAAAGAGGGAGAGAGAATAAAAATTACAATCGGTGGTTGAATAATTCTACTCATGGTTTCCGTGAAAAACTGTGAGATTAAAAAAAAATATATGGAAGAGAGAAATTATTTCAATTTGCACGTAAATTTAATTGTCCCGTAACGGACCTAGCGGTGAAAACTTTTCGCATATGCTTGGGTAGTACTAATGGAATTTTAATCTTAATTTATGGGGCTAGCCAAAATGAAATACAAAATGTCACTTATATAAAGTGTACATTTAGTTTTGTTTGAATAAACATAAGAAACCATTGCTAAAAGCTTGTCCACTTAGATGTTAAGAATTCCTTCAGACAGATCATATTTGTTTACGGCGTACACATTTTGTGTCTTACTTTCAAGCGAAAAGATATTTGTGAAATAATACAATATTATCTTATTTATAGCTTCTTGAATCAATTTTATTTCATTTATACATACTTGAATAGGTTCCATCTTATGTCTACCTTCTTTAATCGGTTTAATCTTGAGTCAATTTAATATCTTTATTTTCACGAATAGGACTAATCTTATTTCCAACTTATCGCGTTTGATTAATCTCACTTCCATCTTCTTGAGTAAGTTTAATATTAATTATATATTCTTGACTAAGTTTAATCTTTCTTCTGTCTCCTGAAATTGAATAGGTGTATTATTACTCGAGTCTTCATCATAAATTCTTTGATCAGTTTACTTTCTATCTAGGACATTCTTGAATCAGTTTGATTCTACTTCACTCTTCTTGAGTAAGTTTAAACACCTTCTTATCAATAGGAATAGATGTAGCCTAAGTTTAATGGTATTTAACTGTGTCAGTTTAATCTTGTTCATGTCTACTTGTTTACGTTTCACCTTTCTTCATTTTCTTGAGTGGTTTCAACTTACATACATATATATTTGGGTCAGTTGACTATTATTTATAACCTATTGATATTTTCTATATTTTACTTGGACACTTTATTTTCTTTAGGATATTTTTTGCCTTATTTATATCTTTACTTTATATCCATGAATGTTCCCAGCCTATGGTCTGGGTCAGTTCTTATTAAAGTCATATATTTTCCACTACCAGCTTGCTAGGCCTGTCGTAGCTTCATATGGATTATAATCAAACTTAAGGCTAGGGGATACACAACATCCAGTCACTGTGAAAGGGTAAACCCACATTCCATCAAAGATAAATTCTTCAACCACGCTGGGAATCGAACTCAGGACTCTCATCTCAGTAGGCAGACACGCTACCGACTGAGCTAAGGTGTCGGGTCATTATTTATATTGGTCCTGTTTAATTATATTCATCTATATATAATCTCATATTTATCTTCTTAAATGATGAGTAGGAATTAGCTCACAAACTGCTTCGGTGGCCGCATAGTCTAAAGTAATCACTCTCGTGTTAGAGTATACTGCCGATGACAGGGAGATCGGAGTTTGAATCCGGGTCGGGAGGGTCTTTTCCAAAATGGTTTTACACTCTCCCTCCATGGAAAGGTATGTGAACTCCCTATAAATTCAACCTTTCTTACCCACTAGCTTAATTAGTACATATGCGTATAACCTAGACAGGTAGTAAATACGCGGTGTTAAAAATAAAATTAGCTCACTACTATCAATTTGAGTCAACCTCCCTATAGATTTAGTATGGTAAAGGTAAACTTAGACGATAGATTCTGGGTCATGTCCGAACACATTTTAAAAAGAGATCGTGTATAATGTTGTTAAAAATCTATTTACTCTTCCTCCTGTGTAATCAGCGAGGAAGTAATAAATTCCATTTCGAGTGATGGATTGAAATTTTAGTACTACAGGAAACCAATTTAAATATAGGAGGCTTACGTGGTTCGTTTTCCTAACTTTTTTTTCCTTCTGTATGTGGAGTTTTATTTGTGATTGAACAATCTGAAAATTAAAGTCAATGAACATGATGCTAATTTAAAAGATAGGTCGTGCTAAATGAAACTCATGTAGTTGGTTTTGTAATTATACTTGGAAATATATAAGCAAATTAATATTTTAAATATTGATTGAAATGTAAATCTATATAGTGCATTAAATGTACCGTCGTTTTATGAAACTTATTTTACTACATTTTTTATCACCACGTCTTACTACACTTTCGGGTTGTATGCCTATGCACTAATGAAACTAATGTGTTAATGATTACTGAAGGTTGAATTTACAGGAAGTGTACCTGCATTTTCGTGGAAGAAGAGTGTAAAACCATTTAGGGATAACCACCCTTAGTACATCCAACCGGGATCTAACCAAGATCTCCCCATCTTCGGCAGCTTAGCTCTTGCTAGAGTAGCACCTCAGACGACGTAGTCACAGAAGTGGGTTTTATGGCCCTACTTTTCTATTTTGTCTAAGATTCTATTCCCTTTCTCCCTTTACCTACAACCTCTCTTTGTCATATAATTAAGGTAAAAGGGGAAAACTACCAAACTTCCTATCTGAAGGTAAAGAGGAAAGCTAGCTCTCAAATTTATTAAAATTTTACTTGTATGAGCCTATAATAATTAGGGTATTCGTTAAAGGAAGGTCATATCTAGAGCTATTTTTCATCAAGCCTAGCTAGCTCATAGCTCCACAAAGATGTTGAAATTTTTTTTTTAATCATCTGCCACATATTCACACTTTTTTTACATTAATTAATCTCAAATCATAGGGTTATTAAGGAAAAAGAGCCCTGTTGGAATCTTTTGACTTTATTTTTAAGTTAAACATATTTTTAAATAACATATCGTAGAATTAAATATTACGTTAGAACTGAATGTCTGCGCAATAATTTCTCGCTGAGGCTGCCCCGGTGAAATTAACTTTTCTCCGCCCGGGTTTACCAAGGTCTTCATTTGAATATTTAACTAGTTAAGATTATCTTTGTAATAGTGCTGACATGATACGGAGTAAGTTGAAACCGTTGACATAAATAGGCTGCTCCTATAATTTACCAGAAAAATAAGTGTAAGAAGTATTTCAAAGATTTAGGCTATCAGACAAGAACCAAAAAGAAACATTGCCAGGTTAACCAGAGATATAAGGACAGACTTAACAAAACTATTTTATGTGTATGGCTATTAATACCTGCTTCAGTGGCCGAATATCCTGAGGCGTCACTCTCGTGTTAGTCTGGCCTGTTTATGATGGGAGATCAGGGTTTGAATCCTGGTTGGGTCTACAGATGGTTGTTTTTCCTCATCTTTTTCCACTCTCCTTCCGTCCAAGTACAATTATTTATTTATAACAAAATACAAGTAGTTTACCTATAAAATGCTTCCTTCCTTATCCCTATCCTATTAGAGTAATTATCATATAAATGTATAACCTAAGAAAATAGTAAGACATGATTATTTAAAAAAAGATGTAAATAATGTATTGGATGTGTGAAATTAATATTTGCACTTGAAGAATTTTTTTAAAGTAAAAACCTATAATATAATGATAAAATTTAGACCAGATACTAGTTTTTACTATATCTTGTGTACGGATGTGTTTGTTTAATATATATTCATAATTTATTAGGGTTCTACTGTAAAACCAGTGTGAGTTTCTAATTATATTAAAAACTTTGTGCATCTTACAATATTTTGGGAAAAACTAATACATATATAATTATTGTTTTTAAAATGGATCATGATCCTATCTAGGACTCAAAATAATATTTTTTCTGACAGATTTATAGCACAACCAAACAAAATTAAAGTTACCTTTCATAATATGTTTTTGAAAAAATCAAATTCAAAATATTTAGAAAAGTGGAAAAAAATATTATTTGAGGAATATTACCATACTATACGAGTATATCAAATTAAATAGCACAAAATTAGATTTAAAACCACCTAATTTTAGCTCTCTAATGTTCATACCACTCATTTTACAGCCAATCAAAAATGAATTTATTTCGATTTTTATAAGCTTTTATCACTTATAACCTCCATCCAAGTAAAGTTGGAGAGCTGAAAATGTAAATTTTCTTATATGTTTAGAATGTCAATAAATGATTAGATTTTTAAAAAGAATTTAAAGTCTTCAGAGTTTGCTTAGTTATGTGTAAAAGTGTGTGTATTTACATTGAATCACCCAGTATTAACTAAATAATATTATATAATATGCTGACTACTTGTTCTATAAATTATGCTATTTACTTAATGTTATCATCATATATATTTATAAATAATATTCACACCTATAAATTATTATTAAACAGATTTTTGTTTGTTCTAGCAACACGGCTATTCAGATTTATGTTAAAATATTTGATGGGCGTAGAGTGGTTTTTCGTCCTCTTTTATTCAGATAATATGATGAGTGGCTTGATATATCATATTCAAAATAAATGTATCAGTGATAGCTTTAGATTTTCTCAAACATTATATATATAAAATTTCCTATTTACATTTTCTATCCCAAATGATTTTAAAACAGTAAACATAAATATTCACAAGATATTATGTTAGTGTGGTCTAGAATATATGGTTCAATTTATCCCTTATTTATTGATTAAAATATCTATTATTCTCGTTTAATCTAATATAACGAAGTAGTCATAAATTGTATGCTTAAAAATATGATAATACTTAGTTATTGGAATATATTAAATAGTTTTAATCAGTGCTCTTAAAATTCGTCAGGAATATTTGAATATGTTTACTAGTTAGGGTATTACTAATGAAGGGAAAATGAGAAGAAATATATCCGAATTTTATTTAGAGGAAGTGTCATCCGGCAAGGATGCGAACCTCAAAACTATCGTCATTGGTAAATTAGACAATTCTAGACAAATGCCTTTTTGAAAGAGTCATTTATTGTTTTTTAATCTGTAGTAAAAATCCTTTAAACTACAACAAATATATTTAAAATATATTAAATATTATTAAACAGTGGATTGCTTGACTTGAATAAACATTTTGAAATAACATAGCCTACTGAATTATAATAATAAAACTAAATATTAAGATATGTGATGTCTTTTAGAGTTATCGTAGACACAAAATAAACGGGAATGTATTTATAAAAAAAAAAGTTAAATCTATAATATTTTAAGATACATTATAGAATAAACAGGAAGTGACGTTCATGTCAAAGAAGAACTTCCGTTGTGTCACTTGTGAAGAAAACGCAACAAAAAATAACTTTTTTTTTTTTACCTGCACGAACAGAATTTCGCTCTCCGCTTTTAAATCAGATTAACCAAGTTGCCTTTCTCATGTTCTACTCAACTTCTCTATTTTTATTTTCGCTTCTTTCATTGTTTTATCTACTTTAGTGTTTTATCGAAATTGTCAGGTGACGTTGAGAAATTCGGTAGTAAATAACAAAGTCAAAATTAATAAAGCACATTTGGAGGGTGAAATTGTGGGAGAGATTCGCCATGAAGATAATAATGACTGGTAAAGAGGATTTCAAATAATGTCTTGTATAACTATTTTCTTAACTCCTTTGAGGAAGGAATTTAATGTATCTTCCCTGTACGCATAAGATAAATAAAAAAATATTCTCAAGAGGCTAAAATAATTGATGTTCTAAGCTATGTGTTATTCTATGTTTGATTCCCACGTCCAGTAGTCAATTTACAACAAATATTAAATGGAATCAAAAATATTTAAATAATTTTAAATTTGTGTTAAAATTTGGGGAGTGTTATTTTAGTACCTGTATTTAACTTAATCATTCTTATTAATTTTCAGTTTATCTTTTCTTATCATAATATAATCTATGACAAAAAATAAAGTTGTGTTAAATAAAAATCTTAATTTTTCTTTACCCGTAAGGTTCTAATAAATTCAACTTGAATTTTAATCTTAAAAAAAAAGACAAACATAAGAGGAAATAAAATTACAATACATTAATAGATAATATTAATATTAACTAGACTTAAATTACTCTAATGCAGTCATTCTAACATTTGTGAATTCGGCTTAGTGTAAAATCATTGGTATGATATTTGGCTTTTGTGTTTTTCCTATAATTAATTAGTGTCTGAACCACAAATAATCAATATTTGAATTAAAAAAATCTATTCTAGAATTTCATAGTTTACTATTTCTACAAACCTATAATATCCTTGATGGCTCAAGGATTTGAGAATCCCAATATTTAAATTATCTTAATAAAACCATAAAAAGAATGAAATGAATACGGTTGAATCTCCGACTTTATAATGTATATGATTACGGATTGGGTTAAATAAATTTTGAATTTATTTTAAAAATACCTAGGTGATTTCCATATGACAAGTTAATAGCTAGTGATGTCACATTTACGTCTATTAGGGAGGGGGTCAGAGAAGTGCCTCAGATGGATTTATATTAATTTTTGGGAATAAGTGGAATCTTAAACCTATGGCAAAGAACTGACGTAATAAAACAAACAAGGTGAAATTTTGAAACTCATCTATTACTAGTTTAATATTTAAAAAAATTAAAATGAACATTCCACGCATCTTTACTCTATTCTTGATCAAGTGATTTATGTAAAATATAAAAAATTACTTCAAGAGCATTTCTTCAAAAGAGGTCATTTATAAAGGAACAATAATTTGTGGTTTTTTGTTTATGTGACACGTTAAATATAAGATCTTGTTACTACTTTAAGGAAAACACATTATAGGCTCATTTTATAAAATATGCAAACACCTTAGCGTAATAATATTATAAGGAAACTACTGTGGACATATAATATGTGGAGAATCAACCATAATAGAACCATTAGGGTATGGGCCCCTATCTCCCAATCACCATAAATAATTTAGAGCAGTGCTTTTCAAATTTTTACAACTGTGACGCAATTTTTAGAAAGACACATTTTAGTGATGGATATAGAGGGAAAGGAAGGATTATTTTTAATTACTATTTATTATTGTTTTTTATATGCATCCATATATTTTAAGCCTCCCTTATTTAATTTTTTGGGAATTTATTTACTTTCACATTTTTCATGATTTTTTTTCAAATAGTAACAAAATTTTCCAAATTTAAATAACTTTTCCCGTCCCACCAAAACTCAGCTGGACACTTACAGTTTGAGAACTAATATTTCAGATAGTTTGGGTCAAAAATAGTCATACCCAGTATTAGCTATAAAATATACGCCAATATGTTTTTAAATTGTCGCTATTTCAATAGTTGCCTAGCCGAACATTTGGGATCGCAACTGTAGTTAACTACAAATCACTCTTACCATGACTGATTTCTCCAATCCCCCTCCCCTTTCTCCGCTTTTCCTTTCCCTTCACGGATATTTAATCTAAACTCCCGGCAAAGTTTTTCTAAGAGGATATAATGCCTCAGAGTTCTTGACCAAAGCAGAGGTCAGTGTGAACTAAAATGTTATCCACAGCTCCCTTCCTATCTTCTCAGTTCCCCTTAAGCTAGTGGCCCGCCAGAAGACAGTGTGACTACGTCATTGGCATCGATTATCAGCGAGGCGCATGCGCAAAGAAATCATTTTAGCGTCGACTCCCGAAACTAGCGCGAACAAATCATGGTTTCAGTTTTGGTCCAGCCTTTGAGGAATGTGGATATTCCCAGGCTCGGTCAAGAGTCTTTATTTTTTTAATATGTTGACCTCGGTCTATTAAGTAATCGGATAACTTAATCACGGCAATCTCTTAGATTTAGTCGTCTTCCGATATTTAAAACTATTATTTACTTAAGATATGATAAACTTAATTATTAATCAAACCATTTTAAAGCTAAAACAATTATGCCTACTAAAATAATTTTTTGATCAATTTTATTTCTAATCGGTTCCCCCATTAATATTTGTTGGGAGTTTGAAAAAGTTTAACAATGTTTCCCGCCAAATTTGGTTTGGCGCTAGTGTCGCTTTTGATAGTGAAATGTTGGTCGAAGGAGAACGGAGAGGGAAAAGGTAATTTGAATTTTATTTCTAATTTCTTATATTAATAGAGAAAATGTATCTTAAATTGATTTGAGTAGTTGTCGACCTCTGTGGTCTTTGTGTAAAGTGCTCGCCTCAAGACCTGATATTCTTGGGTTCAAACCTGACTGAGGTCAACGGATTTTTTCCTAAGCGATAAAAATCCGTAGCACAACTTCCTTCGGAAGGTAAGTAAAGCCGTCGGTCCCATGTCGATTGTGGCCTGTAAAAGATCCCTGGAAGATTTGTGAAAATACCTTTTCCGGCAAAATTGATAGGCCCTTTCGCTCACGTTCGTAGAAATTCGCATGTGGTGATGTTGATATAATCAGTTGGTTCAAAAACACTTAAAATAGATAAAATTTGAGTAGTTTCTAATGAACGATAAGCTAATCGGTTGGGCATGTGGACTAAACCATCAGTCTTATCTGGCATGGTTTTTCGGTGGAGGGTTGCTCTGAGTTCAAATACTGGCCTGTTACAGTGAGGCGTTTTATTCCTCCTAGATTGTAATCAACACTCCCTCCACGCAAATGTGGGTACATTTAATTAAAATGAATTTAACATTGTTTGAATGAAATTAAGTTTAATATAATTAGTAGTGGATAGCCCGAACGGGTAGTAAAATGCAGTGAAAAAATATATAAAACTTGTACATGTCTGAAACTCTATACTATATTAAATTAAATTTAAATTAAATTAAATACCATGCTTACGATAAAGTGAACGATGGTAATTTTTAAATTTATGGATTACTCTCAAATATATATTTACATTTTCACAGCTGGGAGTTTACGGATACCAACTTCACTGACATCAAATTGCAATTTGTTTAAAAATCACATCCGGACAAGGGAATCGAACTTGAGTGTTTCAATGACAGTTCATATTAACCGGTGAGTAACACACGTCCATCATAGACTATGCCTCAAACTATGAGTGGATTATCGTGAGTGATTGGCACACGAAGATAAGGGTCCTGGCTTTTCTTCCCATTTCCATATTATTTTTTAGCAAGCTTAAATTTTAAGTTTTATCATTTAAGAAAAATCACAAACATAGCAATTTGATTTGAATCCCATTTGGGTGATAGAGATGGTTTTTCCTAATTGGTTTACCACTCTCCTCCAAGCAAATGTGGATATATTTCATATAAAGTTTTACCTTCCTCATTCTTACCTCATCAGTGTAATTAATTGCGAATATCCTGGAAGATATTAGTATCCTTCATGTTGAACACACTAATAAAATAAAATATATAGAGCCTACCAATAAAATAATTATGGTTGGAAAGAAAATTGTCGCTCTCATTCTTGATGATAAAAACTTTCCACAAATAGAAATAGGAAGATCGACGTTTCAATCAAGTTGACTCCGTCTACCGCGAGGGAAGGTGCGTAAAGAGAAAAGGGCAATGAAAGGGATGCATCCAAACTCATGCATATATTAAACTGTCTCCACATTAAAAAAACAGCGTGCACTCAGCCAATTACATTACAGAGTCATTATTTTTTAATTTGGGGTAGCCCGCTTAAGTGGCCGAACAGTCAAAGGCGTCTCGCTCTAGTTAGACTGGCCTGTAAATAACGAGGAGTTTGGGGTTCAACTCCTGATTGTGTCTACTGAGAGTGTTTTGTTATTTTCTAAATGGTTTCTTACACTCCTTCCACGTAAATTCAGGTAGATTACCTCTAAAATACTGCCTTCCTCATCCCTACCCCATTAGAGTAATTATCATATGAGTGTATATTCTGAGTAGGTATAAAGATGCAATTATTGTAAAAGAAACTTATACTACTGTACAATTACTGATTCGACTAACTATAATTGAACACGATATAAAAAATAGCTAAACTATAGAACAGAGAAAATAACTTGTCCCCTTGCAATTGATTCGTTAATGTGAAAGGGGCATCTCGAAGCCGGTAATCGAACCCAATGCACTTTAGTTAGTAACCAGATGAGCTACTGACTGCACTAATGTGTCAGAGTTAATTATTATTAAACAATTACTCCTGGTTACTTATACTCGTACCGCCAAAAGAAGAAAAATTTTATAAGTCAGGAGTTCAAAAGGTTTTCGGTTGAAAAGTCAATTCTATTTCTAATCATAGTTTTATTTTTATAGCTTATTTTTTATCCCGTTTATTACAAATATTCCGTGCTACACGTACATCGATTTCATTAATGAGGTGAGGAAGGTAAAATGTATATGAAATGTACCAGCGTTTGTGTGAATGATTAATTAATAACAATTTCGTAAAATATACCCCTCGTACACCCAGCCAGAATATAAGCCCCTACCATCACCTCACTGGCAAATATGACTAGACTCTAGACTATCTTGATGTTAAGCCCATGTGCTCACCGATGTAGGTCTAAACATAATTGGTGGGCTCCACACCACACACCGAAAAAAATATAATTTTGTTATAAGTAAAAAAGTATGTTTATTATTTTAATTTAACAGCTTCTAAAACAAATCAATGTTCGCTATATATTAACTATAAAATGGATATATTTACAACATTTAAATTTAAGCAATGATTAATAATTTTACTCAGCCCTATTTAAATAAGATAAAATATTTCAAATACTTCGTGATTTAAATATTATCTCTTAAAACAACCTATACAAGGTACACATTATTATACAAGTTAACTACCCACGTTGGTGGTCACATAGTCTAACGTGCTACTCTCACATTAGACTAGCCTACTTATAAAGGGGAGATCGAGGTTCGAATCACGGTTGGGTGTATTGAGGCTGATCTTTTCAAAATGGGTATTCACTCTCCCTCCACGAAAACTTTGGTATACTTTCTATAAATATAACTTTAATTATCCCTAAAACTATTGGAGTGATTAGTACATAAGCGTAAACTGAACGGGTAGAAAGACGCGGTGAAAAAATAAGTAAATAATTAGATAATTCAAATGCCAATCATTTATACACAAAATCAAATATTTCAGAAGGCCTATAGCCACACTTTAAGGATCCGTGTTTCAAAGTGGCTTAACAGATAAAGAATACTAACTAATTTACAAAAGACAACTATATCTTATTCTGACGATACTGTCGTATCACTCAAAAGCAATAGCTGCAGAACCGACAACTTGGCGTATTATTAGTGATATACGAACCCTGGGGAATGTCTCAAGGAAAGGTGTTTTCGTTTGGTTGTCATTAAATTCACTATTTTCCTACCTGTGATGTAATCGCAACTAAATATAAGATTTTCCATGTTAATATATTTAAGTTTTAATCGTCGGGGTTTAAAAATATAATATTTATTAAAAAAGAAAATACAAATTCTTAAATAATTTAAAAAATAGTCTTACATAGTCACAAAACTTTATTTTTATCTTAAAGTAGTTTTTAGTTCGTTTACAACTCAGGCTATTTGCTTTATTCACAAAATATGACCATTAGAAATCTTCCTGCTAGCATGTAGATTAAAATAGACCGTGGAAGTATATATTTATATAGAATAGGAAACATTGAAAAAGTAATTTTGAATTGAAAGTCAACGTTATCTAGGAGAAAATAATAGATAGTGTTTATACTCGTCAGTGTAAGAGGGGAAGTGTTATTAGGACATAAATAGGAAGCCTCACAATTTGAACTGCCAACTTTTTTCTCGATCTTCAAAAAATTAAAATCACTTGAAAGCATGCTGAAATGAAGGCAGAAATATTTGTTTCTATGCATAATTCAACCTTTTCTATATTATATCACGTGCATCACCCTATTATTACTTATTCTATGGCCTTAGGATCTCGATAGTTCATTGACACACTTAAAAAGTACGCCATATAACCCTTTCTTGAGCTAATTCTATTCAGTACCCCGTAATACATCCTATCCATATCTTGAGCTAGTTCTATCTATTCCACCTCATTACACCCTATCCCTATCTTGAGTTGTTTTATCCAGTCCACCTCATTACATCCTATCCCTATCTTGAGCTAGTTTTATCCACTCCACCTCATTACACCCTATCTTTATCTTGAGCTAGCTAGTTCCATCCAGTCCACCTCATTTCATCCTATCCCTATCTTGAGCAAGTTCTATCCACTCCACCTCATTAAACCCTATCTCTATCTTGACTAGTTCTATACAGTCCACCTCATTACACCCTATCTCTATCTTGACTAGTTCTATACAGTCCACCTCATTACATCCTATCCCTATTTTGAGCTAGTTCTACACAATCCACCTCATTACACCCTATTTCTTTCAGGTCCATTCTACTTATATCCTACCATCTGCATCTAGGTCTCCCTATTGGGTTTGCCAGTCAATGCTTTGAAAGCAATTCTATACCAGTTTCCTCTATTCGCGCTGTGTGACCTGCTCACAGTAACCTGCTAGATTTTATAATTCTAACAATAGCTGGTGACGAGTAAAATGTATGCAGCTCATTATTAAGTAACCTCCTCCACTCTAAATTATATTCATCTCTTTTTGGACCAAATAGTTTTCCTAAGTACTTTGTTTTTGAACACCTTAAATTTATTCTCGTCATGTTAGGTAACTACCATATAGAACAACCGGTCAAACTATTATTTTTTTTATATTTTTAGTTTTACATTTATTGACAACAGACAAGATTTACAAACTTTTCGAATCAACAATAAAATGTATTTTCTGACTATTTTCCTCCTAATTCCCACTCATATATCGATATTGCCTCCCATTGCTTTTCCTGTTCAAATTGAAGTCTCTAGGGCTTTACAGTGTGTTCCTAGCGATTTTCCTTTGAGTTGGAAATTGATATAAAAAACCTCAGCGTGGGGGTTTGTGTGTAATTTTACCTGGAAATAACGCCATGGCAGAGATGTAATAGATAAGTTGGGGCATAACAATTTTACAGAAATGTAAGAAACCAAGAAAAGCACAATAGCAACTGTTTGCTAGCTCACTGATTTTTTTTTCTGCTTTCAAGGAAAAAAACAATCTTCCTGGTAAGCAGCAAAAGGTATCATATCAAACTCTTTTAGAAGACACAAAACAGTTTGGTATAAAAACTTTTGTACACAACATTCTGCTTCATAATATTTTGACTAATCAGTGTGCACCCACCCTTGGTTGATCTTTGAGATGAGATTAATACTCCTGGTCTTACTCTTTTTATTTTTCCTGTAATTTATCCAATTATTTAATGGAATCGAACGACTTAAATCGAGATACCTAAAATTTAAAATCAATACCTTGGTTTAATTTATCCAAAGTTCGTTAGCAAAAGAAACATTATCAAGTGAATTTAAATAAAGTGATAAATTAAATCTAGTTCTCGCCTCACATTAGCGTACCGACTACAGCACTTGGTGGTGTAATGTGTCACTAACATCACGGTTCCCCGATCCGTTGCAGACCAGATATGTAAAAATTTCAATATTACAATCAAATACTTTAGAATATATTATCATCTGGTGTTGAATGAATGATCTGAAATTTTCCGAAAATTTATAATCAAAATTAGGGGTCTTCAAACTTCGGTTCGCGGGCCACATCCGGCCAGCCACAAGTTTATATCCGGCTCTTTCCAAGATTTTATCAAAAACAAATTAATTGTGTCTTTTAATTATTTATTAACTACACAGTTTATTCGACATTTCCGATTTCTCTCCGCACGCGTGCTTCCCCCCATGACACTAAGCCAGAATGCTTCCCCCCATGACACCAAGCCATAGTGTTTCCTCCCATGACACCAAGCCAGAGTGTTTCCTCCCATGACACCAAGCCAGAGTGTTTCCCTCACATGACACCAAGCCAAAGTGCTTCCCCCACATGACACCAAGCCAGAGTGCTTCCCTCACATGACACCAAGCTAGAGTGCTTCCCTCACATGACACCAAGCCAGAGTGCTTCCCCCCATGACACCAAGCCAGAGCGCTTCCC
>CABFWO010002482.1:88676-120108 GCA_902155825.1 Timema genevievae
CATGACACCAAGCCAGAGTGCTTCCCTCCCATGACACCAAGCCAGAGTGCTTCCTTCACATGACACCAAGCCAGAGTGCTTCCCTCACATGACACCAAGCCAGAGTGCTTCTCACCATGACACCAAGCCAGAGTGCTTCTCACCATGACACCAAGCCAGAGTGCTTCCCTCCCATGACACCAAGCCAGAGTGTTTCCCTCACATGACACCAAACCAGAGTGCTTCCCTCACATGACACCAAACCATAGTGCTTCCCTCACATGACACCAAGCTAGAGTGATTCCCTCACATGACACCAAGCTAGAGTGCTGTCGGAATTGCAAACCCTCAATTTCAGTCGCAGGCGCCATTCCTAATACCGACAACAGCACGGCTTGACTGTGACGATTTTTAGGTAATTTCAAGTCTCCCGGAAAAGGGTTATCAAAGGAAAGTTTCGAAAGATGTTACCTAATTTAAAAACAAATGATTTTATTGAATAATTATTATAGATATAATTTATTACATAAAAATTGATTCATTTCTCACAGAGAAGAAATAACGTCAATCACTTTTATCAAAAACTTACTGGCCTTAGAAAGTGGATTTTTTTATAGACGTAACTGGCCATATGACTTGAATCTAAATTTGCATGATGAAACAAATTTTATTTATGATCTATTTGCGCATGTCAAGACATTCAGAGCAAAAATAATGCTACTTGAAGAACAGGTGAACGTTACTTTGGCCCGCGAAAATGTTTAAAATATATTATGTGGCTCGCATAGCAAAAAATTTTGGAGACCCCTGATCTAATGATACATATAAAGAGGTACTCAACCATGGACATAGTGGTTAAAGTAATGGGGCTTCATAAACTGAGTAACCAATTATTTTGTTTACTGATTTATATCCCGTTTGTGTCTAGGTTTTGTTTTCACGTAATGAGAAATGTGGGGAGGTAGGAACGATTTCGAGGATCACTAATAAGAGTATTACCAGACTCTAACATATCTATTTTCATGCTAATCATCTTTTATAGATAAATACAGTAAAACCTTGGATTGCGAGCATAATTCATTTCATAAACGTGTTCGTAATACAAAGCACTCGTATATCAAAGTGAATTTCCCCCATAAGAAATAATGGAAACTCAGATGATTCGTCCCACAACCCAAAAATACTTAATCTAAGAATGATTAATACCTTTTTTATTTTCGTTATTTAAATGTAACTGTACTGTAATCAAATTTATTTATTAAATTTAATGAGTGGCTGGTGTGAGGTGGACGAGAGAGATGAGAGGAGGAGGTGTGTTATTTTTTAGGACGACTTTCACTGTCACTAACGGAATCACTGCTATATGTTGGATCACTGGAATATTTTTCTTTTTGTGCGACTTTAACAAAGAACCTATCCAATGACACTGCTCGGCAGACAAAGCGTAACCATAGTACTACTCGTATTGCGAGATATCGCTCGTTTATCAAGTTAAAATGTATTGAACATTTTTGCTCGTCTTACTAAACACTCGCAAACCAAGTTACTCGCAATCCAAGGTTTTACTGTACAAACATTAGGATGAGGATTATCATTTAGAGGTGTATCAAAACCAGCCCTATTAAAGCTGGTTGGGATTAATCCTTAGTATCTTGGGTCAGAGTCAGGTGTTCTACACATTTTCCATAACAGTGCTAGATTTAAACACTGATTTCCTTGGGTATAACTTTATCTGACAGCTAGAAACAGTAACCAAATTTACTTTCATGTATCCATACGCTAAACTAGATTATCTACGAGCTGATATGTTGAACATCTGTCACTATTGACAGCCAGAACTTTCAAAACAAACCATTTGTTTTTAGTTGATCTTTTCCTTTTATGCATTTTTACATTACTGAAATATTAAATTATGAAAATAGCTGTTTGGCTGTTTCTTTATTTTTATCAAAACAGCTTGTGTAGTTCAATTAAAATTAATTACAAACAAGAGCGTCTTAACGTTGACATCACTTCATAAATAAAATGTGTGAACCAGACGAGATGAGGACGGTTTATGACGTCAGTACAGCACGTAATCGCGCGTTTGTGATCACAAAATAAAAACGTTTATTTTCAAACTAATATTTTGCATGGCTTTTGATCTATTCTAGAAAAAATACCATTTCTTTATGCTATAATTTATAGTGTTCAGTTATAGGAAGATACAAATGTGTATATAACACTTTTTAATTTATTTGATTTAATGCACTAAATTTCATTTTAATTTAGTGGAGGTATTTAATGTGCAATTTATGACCCTTTAATTTTACATTCATTACTGTTTACAACTTGTATCCTGGGTCAGTTTTTTTCATAGAGCCATATATTATCCACTACCGGCTAACTAGGCCTGTCATAGCTTCATATGCTTTATAATCTGATTTAAGACCAGGACAAGCACAACATCCAGTCTCCAGCCGTTAATTCGTCACTGTGAAAGGGTAAACCAACATTTTACCAACTATACATTTTTCAGTCATGCCGAAAATCGAACCCGGGCTCCTTAACTCAGTAAGCAGACACGCTGCCGACCGAGCTAAGGTATTGGACTTCATACGCTATAATATTTTATGTTGCGTATCTATGAAAAGCTAGTACAGATTACTACAAGGATTAAGTTCGACACCTTAGTTCAGTCGGTAGCTTTTATATCTACTGAGTAAAGGGTCCTGGGATCGATTCTTGACCCAACTGAAAATTTATCTTTGGGGAAATGTGGGGTTTCCCTTTCACAGTGATAAATTAATGGCAGGGAGCTGGAAGTTGCGTCTGTCCTAGACTTATGTTAGTTTATAAGTCATCTGCTAATATAATCAGTCGGTTTAGAACGTATGCGTCAAATACTTCAAATAAATGAAATGAATACAAAGGTTGACATTAGAGATTTTCAATCAATGTTTTTAATAAAAATTATATGTTTTGGGTGCTTCGAAAGGTTATGCTTAAGTAAATTGAAGTATAGATCCCTTGATAGTTATTTTGACACACCACTATATCATCTGTCAGAGAGGTTGAGAAGTAAAGTAAATAATCACCCTAGCACCCTACACTTGATACATCTGTCAGTAGCAGCTGGGTTCAAAAGTGCTACCAGTCACACAAACATTTATTCAAATAGTTATTTCCATACGCTATCAGCTTAAATACAAATATAATTTGTGACATCTGACACAATTCACATAAAAAAATTAATGTGAACAGTCACAAAATACTAAATTACACACTTAACCTCAAAAGGAACCTAGCAGTCTAGGGGTAAGGTGTCAGACTTCTATGTTAGTGGTCTAGTGTTCAAATCCCGGTCTCGGCACAGATTTATTTCAATACCAAACGCTTTATTTACCTCTGGCAAAAGTGTGTGCTTTCACGCTTTTTGAATGTAGGAAATGCCAGGCCCCCACCGTGGTCCGGAGCCCAAGTTAAGCTGTAGGTCCCCTCTGCTTTCCACCACCATCATTCTCACGTATCATCCATACTATCTGGGGCTAATGGAACTCGCCTTAATGGTGCCCAACCTCAGAAATTAATTCCTCCATACGCCAGGAGAGCAGAGGTAAGATAAGTTCGAATGGCTAAGATCTAGATCTATTGCCAGAAGGTTTGTGAAATTTTCATACATAATAATAATAATAATTCAAAATTTCCCAAATCTTCCAGCAAAATTTATTTTAAACAAATCATTGTCATCATAAATAAGAACTGAAGGTGGTGTAACATATAACACCGAAACGTGTCTTCATAGAAGACTAAAGATCAAATAAGGAGAAGGGAATAAAAGAATAAGAAAGAAGATTTAATTTTTATCATTTATTCCTCCTTACCAAGTAAATATGAACGTTATTAAAAATAATAAAACTGGCCTCAAGAATAACTTTCTCTGTTTTACTCTTAATTAAATATTTAATTTGACATTCAAAAGGTTTTTAATTCATGTAAAAATAATTCTACCTATTTTGAAAAGCTTGTTCTATTAAGGAACGCTATGTTTTCAGTTTGCATAGTAATAATAATGTATATTAATATAAGCCTTTGTAAATGAAAAGGCTAATTGGACTTAGCTTGCAGAAATTAATAATGTGGATGGAATCTTTTCTTTAAATTAATTAATTCATTTTTCACTTTGATAATAAAGGTTTTTATAAGCAGGAAACCTTCAAATTCTTATTATAAATATAAATATAATATTTTTGGGAAATAGCAATACCTATTTATACCGTTTTTGTAAATTTTAAGAACATTGGTCTGGCACTAATACAGATCAATATGGTCCAAGCATTATATTTTTAATACTGACGCTCCTCATTCCTATGCCCATGTGAACAATTAATTATGCTGGTAATATTCCTTTTGTCTCCCTTTCAATCTTTTGATTAGCGTGACAAAATGGAATAGCGAATGAGATGTAGTGCCTCATTCTGCGCTTCATTCACTTCGCTCGTAATCTGATACTCCAAACAAAGACCCGAGTAATACCTGTCATTAGTTCTCATGAGCCGTGGTTAATCTCTCTATGGTATACTCTCCTGCAATGCAATATAGAACACTTTCAAATATTACAGATGAGCGTACCTATTAGTCAATATAATATAACATATAGCACAACAAACCCTTCAATAGGTAATCTCAGTTTTCTAGACCAAAGCCTCTGCTTTTTCATTCAAGTAACTCCTCATTTGTCCTCACAAGGATGAGCTAATGCCATTACAGTAACACTGCTTCACACAAAATCTGGACGTGTCGGAGATCAAACCTGGGACCTCTTTATATGTGTCCAGAACTCTTACCACTATACTACATTAAAACCACATCATAAATAAGATTCTAACATATTCAGTCAAATAAATTAATGCAAACCCACCTCCTCCGGATTTAATATTAAATCCCGAAACTAAATCAGGCACTCCTTCAGCAAACTCAAATAGAGTGAGATTCTTTGTCAAATAAGATGTTATTCAAACAAATATAATATGAATTATTATAATAACAATAAATGATGTTTGAACCGGTCTGAGTAATTAAAACTACCTACTTACATAATATTCACATACACACATACATACATATATACATGCATACATACACATAAAAATATATACATACACATAAATATATATACATACATACACATAAATATATACATACACATAAATACATATACATACACATAAATACATACATATACATACATATATATATACGTACCACCCCACTCTCATTCTATTTAGTTACGGCCACAATAGACTAAAAAGGAGAGGGGCGACCACTAAGGAAATAATAATATGAAAGGAGAAACATTTGCAAAATTATGAAATAGTAAAACAGTTGGAGGTTAAATAAATATTTGAATTATTTATTCAAAGTAACAAACAGTGTTAAAACAAGTTGCATGACCTTACATGTCAAACTGAAGTGTGTTGGAAAACAAATAAATCATGATATCATATTTACTTGTCTAGAAGAGACCAATGAAATAAACACAATTGTTGCTATTATTTAAAAAAAACTTTATTTATGATATACAAGCTTCTAATTAACCACAGTGAATTAAGATCAAACAAAATTAGTATCAAAAGTTTAAATTTTAAATATTACAAAAATTTCAAAGAGCTTAAAAAGCCACTTTTAAATGGTTTACAACGCGTCTGATTCACACCTGTGAATACAGACAAAACAGTTTTAAATTTAGGAACTAAATTTAAATTTAAATATCGCACCAGATATTTACTTAAAGTTTGTACACCTAAATATTTTACAAGATCGTAAAGAGCCTCTTTTAAATAGTTTACAACGCTTCTTATTTACACCTGTAAATACAAACAAAACAGTTTTAAATTTAAGAATTTTAATTTTAATTAAATAAATTTAAAATAAAGATTGCACCAGATATTTTCTTAAGGCACAAAGGTTTGACTTCCCGACTAAACTCAAACCTTCGTGGGACCATTAAACCTCGTCACTTTTTACAGAATTAACTAAGATTCCCACATTTAAATTTCTAAATAGACAAACAAAGTTATGCTAGAAAACTTATAAATTTTGCCTAAATGAATCTGCGAATATTAAAGTCAAACTAAAGTAATCAAAAATAAGTTACTTTAATATTAACATCCAAGAAAAGAAGTATACTAAATACCCAATAAAAGAAACATAGTCAATTTAAAGAATTAAAATTATTACTGATAACCACAAAAGCAAAAAAATTAATATTTTATCTAAATATTGCAAACATAAAAATAACCAAGAAATGTGGCTACCTATTTAAACCAAGAAAATAAAAAGATTCTAGCGCCCATGAGGTAACAAGAAACATTAAGTGTTCTATAACAAATTCTATGTTTAATTTTAAAGTTTTAGCAAAACATTACCGACGCCTACACTGACAGATTTCCATTACAAACTAAACCAAAGTATTTAAGAAAATCAAAACCCTTCGCAGCAATATGTAGTATATAGATTCAAACAAAGAAATTATTATCCGCCATCCTGGCTAAATACCGTCCTAGTCCTGACTTCTTGTGGAAGTGGTTCTAGTAAATGGTCGTTGATACCTTCTTTGCGCCGTCGTTATATAGGCCTAGTTGCAAGGAAGGAAGGTGGGAGATGTCCTTTGTTATTACGTCATTCGCAAGCATTATGTTAGATTTCTGCATTGTTGACATCACATACACCAGGTTCTTGTTTGTCTTGAATTCAACCGTCGCATTCGATTCATTTTCATAACATCAACTCCAAGACGCCGGACGCGCAGAGGTAGAACTATGCTTGTTAGATCAAGTAGGCCAGCAACGTGTCCAACAATATGAGTAGTCTTGTCTTAGTACAGCACGGGCCAATCAGAGCATTGCAACCTCACTTCGTTGTAACATCAGGGGGCTGCACAATTTGTAGCTTGTTTTGGACTTCTCTCCATTCTAGCATTCGTGGTGAACAGGCTGGACTTGCAAGTTACTCTACTCCGGCAGACATATGCGTGAGTAGAACACTTATATGTGACATAGTAAGATCGTGATGTTTAATAATGCTGGACGTCTATGAGTACAAGATTATTTGGGGTAGTATTTCTATTTCAGGATGTCTATTAATATTAGATTCTTTAGGGGTGGGTAGTATCATTATCATATTAGCAGTACACGCTAATGTTACACACACATTACACAAGTAATATTATAATTAAGATAGCGGGGGCGAGCATCCCCCTATCCACCACCGAGGTGCCCTATCGGAGATTTCGCTCCGCCTACTTCCTAATAAAACCACCACATGGTGATAGTAAATATGAGGGCTTAGAACCATTATTAACTCTTATCTCAACTTAAGCCTAATTATGGTAGGGATGTGGGGAATGTGATAAAAGGCCAGTGTTTTTGAATTTTTTGTATTGACACATTTTTTTGTCAAAATAAATCAAATATTGCTTCAGTACAAACATAAAATATAACTTTCTACACATGGTGATATCAACCGTTCATAAATTTGTTTCAATGGTGTTCTGGAATTTCATAACAACTTTTTCTCTTCATTTAAAATGTTTGTTATCTAACACCGCAAATGTTGATATCACAATGTGAAGAAAATTAAATTATGTTCCTACTGGAGCAATATTTTATTTGTTTTGGCCAAAAAAAGTGTTGTTATAAAAAAATACAAATCACTGATCCTTTATTGCGTTCTCTACATCCCCATCTTAACAAGACACTGGTGACCTTTGGGATGATTCCCCTTTCGGGAAAAAAATAATACCCATGGATCCAGTCGCGAACTAAGCCTTAGACATCTAGGTTGACAGCCAGTTGCGCTGATTACTATGCTATGGGACCGCTTGTTTAAAATTTGTCACTCTTGCTATATACTAGATTATTAGTGACTGGTGATTGTCTAGATTTTTAATTTTAGCCTGGTGAACGAAGGAATGTTTGCCTCATTTGGCTTAGCTCTATGATTTTCTTATCCTCGCTCCACGTTAATGCGGGTTCATTTTTTGTAAGTTAAACTCCAAATCCCTGTGTGCTAGAGTCAGGGCCAGTTTCATAGTCAGATTTAGAACGCCTCAAGTGGGGTGATATACTATATACAAGAATAAACCTACCTGAACTCGAATGGAATGGGCCACTTTCATATGCGAAACTGGTCCATTCCATTCGAGTTTAAGTAGGTGTCATCTTGTATTTAGTATAGGAACTAACTTGAGGCGTGATAAGTCTGACTATGGAACCGACTCATTCCATTCTCGTTTAGCTAAATATCGTATTGTATTTAGTATAGAACCACACTTAAGGCATGCTAAGTCTGACTATCAAACTGGCCTTTAGTCACCAATAACCTTGGTATTAAACGTTATTTACTTATGAAATAATAATTTCTTTGACCCGCCTCGGTGGCGTAGTTGGCTAACGCGCTTGTTTCGTGTAGAGCCAGTCTGACGAGTACTGGGATATCGAGGTACGAATTTCGGTCGGGTGAACTGGGGGTGGCTTTTCCTAAATGGTTTTCCACTCTCCCTCCACGCAAATGCGGGTTCACCTTCTCTAAATTCAACCTTCCCAATTCCTAATCCATTAGCGGAATTAGTACTTAAGCGTATAACCCGAACGGGTAGTAAGACGCGGTGCTAAATAATATATAATAACTTATAACTTCTTTGTTATAGCCTTGTGAACCCCTGCCCCTTTGAATGATATGACTATCTACGTCTTCAAAAGGGGTGGCCAACCCATGGCATGCAAATACATTTTAAGTGGCACTCTTAATGTTGATTCGTATTGCTTATTCGACAACCAAACCTAATGTTGATAAACATGTGAATACCAAAGAGATCTAAATACCTTACTAATAACTGGAACATTATTTTACTATTTTGATTTTAATGTTTTCTTATTAAAAACCAGTTGTGATTTCTTCGAGTATTCTTTGTTTTACTAACACTGCTATTATAAATAAAACATAATTATACAATCAAGTAGTGTGTTACTTTTATGCCAATTTGTTATCGATGTTGTTTTCTTATAAATAATATTAAATTATTTCTTTATCGTTTACTTTGACACGTAGAATTATTTCTTCACACTAGTGTTTTATGGATAATGTTTTGTTTCCTTTATTACAATGTTTATTTCTAATGTTACCTAAGGTAAATATAAATAGCTCAAAAGTATACATACCTCACTTAAGAGTCAAACATGAATACGTTTTTTTTTAAATAAACTTAATACATTTAATTGAATTTTTTACAGGGGAAGTAGGGGAAAGTTATAGTAAAGGTTTAGCTGTGAAGTGGCACATTCAAGTTTATCAACGTAAATAGTGGCACGCCGGAGCAAAAGATTGGCCACCCCTGGTCTACAACTATTTCGTGAAGGAAACTTACACTTTTAATACTCCCACAAAGTTCCCCCATTTATCTGAACAGAGCTTGCGTAAACAAACGCGTGTCATTTTCAACTATCCCTAGACCCAATTAAAAGTTGCGATTGCAAATGGCACAACAAAGTTTGATCGATTGATAGTGAAAGTTACCATTATAAAACCTTTTGAACTGTAGAGTAGTTTAGTGTCCACTCATGAATATATTCTATTTAAAAAATTTAGGGTTTGCAGGATAATTTTTAGTAGAGTAGTTTATGTTTATCAATATTAATTTACCATGATTAGATGATAATCAAACATTTCAAATTTTGGTGATTATTAAATATAACATTTTGGATCTAGAGTAATACAATAAATATGATAAAACAAATTTTTATTTGGGATATAATATTAAATATGAAAAAACCTCTTTGGATACAAAGAAATATATTAAATATGGCTAGACCTTCTTGTATCTTGGGGTACATTTCAGTCAGCCATCTTATTTGTAGTTATTATTTAATTTTATAGCGTCAACTTCAGTGGTATTGGGGTAAAGTGCTCGCCTCAGGACCCAATGTTCGTGGGTTCAAACCCATCAGGGGTCGACGGATTTTGCTTGAACGATAAAAAATCCGTAGCACATCTTCCCTCGGAGGGGAAGTAAAGCCGTCGGTCCCATGTCGATTGTGGCATGTGATTCCTGGAAGGTATGTGAAAATAACTTTCCCGGCAAAATGTCCAGGCACTTTCGCTCTCGCTCATAGAAATTCTCGTGCGCTGATAGAATCGGTCGGTTCAGAAAGTGTAAGTTAAATACCTCAAATAAATTAAAAATGTAAACAAATTGCCAGAAGGCTTTAAAAGTTTTGAAAACATTTTGAAATGTGGTAAGGAGATCACAATAATTTTTGATAAGAAATGAATCATAAATGTTTATGTTATTATTATTATTATTATTATTATTATTATTATTATTATTATAGTTGGTTGCATTACAATGTAATTTTATAATCATCAAACAGTTTAAATAGTATGTTTTGGATAGTAATTTAAATACAATACTTTAAAATAAAAAATGTTTACACATTTTTAGTATAAAACGTATTCAACATGTTGTATTTAACTTATTTTCTTAAAACAAACTAATTATCATTGACTGCTTGATGTGGATCAAACTAAAATATATCTAACAAGTTGTATTAATTATATAAATATCAAATTATTAAAAATAAATCTTTAATTTAGATTCTTGATTTTTCTTAATCCAACCGCTCATTTAGTTTTGCATAATATGGATCCCATAAATATTATTTAAGCTCGCAAATTAACATTTATTTATTCTACTTTTTCTATCCGGTCGATGTTTGACCTGAAACGGTGTTGAATATTTTAATGTTATAACACATAAAGTAAAAGAAGAAGAATTCTATGCTTGATTAAAGTATTTTAGCTATGGTGAACAACGAAGTATTTTATTATTTCACTATATTTAACATAAAGAGGTGAAAATATTTTTTGACTCAAACTAATTAAATTGCTTGGAATTTATTTTAAATGTTGATCCCTTAGGATGAACAATTTTTAAACTTTAGATGAATACAAAATCCATGGATGGTAAAAGTTATACCAAATAGCTTAGATATAAAGTGAAATAATTAAAAATTTGACAGATATTCAACCTACATCTTAAAAACACCATTTTATCGTTCAATTTTATATTGTTTTGTTCTTACTGTTTTCTTTTAGTACCATAATTTCACGTTGCTCCGTCCCTTAAAATATAATTTTAGCATCGTAGTTAAATATTATTTTTCTTAAAAATATAATTATTTATCATAGTAGTTTTTAGGGTCTAAAATATAAATCTAGTAAACTAAAATATATATTTAGCATCATAGTTTTAAATTTTTCTCTTAAAAATATTATCGTTATAGCATCGCAATATAATGTTATCATTTTAATTTTAACGTTATCTGTCTTTAAAAGTGCTTTTTCCTTTAAATTATTCTCTCATCATCGTAAATTTAAAATATTATGCCCTCAAAGATAATCCATTCAAGATCATCATTTTATTTATTTTCTTTATAAATATATTACTCTAGCATCGTAATTTTGCATTATTTTGTCCTTAAAAATATTATTTTGACTAAATAATGTTAAAGTTTTATATACCTAGCAAATTTTGTATGCAACTACTATGTTGCACTTTGATTATCAAACACGAAGAAAGCCAACATTTATTTTGTAATTTTGAACACTGTAGCTTTAAAATATAAGCTGGAAATGATATTGTGGGTTCCATTGTGTTTACAAAGTAAGCTCAAAATCTGCCACTCTTTTTTTTAGGTAGTATAGGAGAAAAGCACATATAAAGAAACATGGCTGTCACATAGTCAACCTACTTGATCCTAAATAAGAAGTCGTTATAATTGATTCCAAAAATATTGTTTTGAAAATGACTTCAAAGAGTTTGTATTTCTGACCATCTATGTGAGTTTCAGTGTATACTTTTCACAAAAAGGCTCTATATATTTTTTATTATTATATATATATATTTATTATTATTTTATTTATATAAATATATATGACCAAATAAAACTGAGGATGCTCGAAAACAAGGTGCTTAGGAAGATTTCTGTCCCAAAATGGAATGATGGTATTGGGGAGTAGAGTAATTCACATAATATTGGGTTACATACCCTGTAATCATTCCAATACATTGTTAGGATAGTCAAAACTCGTAGATTACGGTAGGTGGGACATGCAGCGTGAATGGAAGAATTTGGAGCTTTGTTCAGGGTACTGAATGGAAAACACAATAGGAAAAGACCATTGGGAAGACCTAGACGCAGATGGGAGGATAACATTAGAATGAACCTGAAAGAGATAGGGTGTAATGAGGTGGAATAGATAGCAAGAGCATAATATAGGGATAGGGTGCAATGTGGACTGGATAAAACTAGATCAAGATAGTGATAAGTGGCGTACTTTTGTAAGTCTGGCGATGAACTTTCGAGTTCTTAATCCCATAGAGTAAATAAATATATGCGGGTTAATAAGATACTAAAGTAATAAAACACATGCGTAAATTACACTTCAGATTCAAAATTCAACTTCATCGCGATTAAACCAGCACCTATGTCGCGAGCTCGATCCCTTAGAATCCGTGGCCACTAAAGGGGGCATGCCCATCTGCACAACTTTCTAGGAACCTAGGTCTATTTTTAATTAAACTTGTTATTTAAAAAACATGCATATCACACATGGTATGAATTTAAATATAGCTATGTAAAATTTATGACATCAAAGATCTATAACAAATGCAAACAGTTGATTTGTTCCAAAATTTTAACGATTTTTATTGAATGTTCTTAGATTTTTGATGATACTTGAAATATTATTACAGCACATATTATTTCATTTGTGTACACTTCTTTTATCCAGAAATGTTTTAACCCTTGATGGAATACATTACGAATCTATCTTATAAGCTACGCCATCGTGAAATTATTCATAGTAAGTTTGTTTTCTTTCAGGTGAATGGATTATACTTTTTTTTATATATGACCAAATCAAGTATTTAGAAAAATAATATTTTGTAAATAGATAAAAAATAAAATAAAAATTACTGTCGTATAAACAAAGAGGTCCATTATATAACAGCTTCTTTAAGTAGTTGAGAAACTAGTTCTTGCACACACTATTTCTTCGACCAGATGAAGCACGTTTACCAACTGTTCCAAGTAATAAAACTTATTTATGCTTGTACGCTTTAGTGTTAATACAAGAAACTTAAAGGAAGAGGGTGTGGGGGAATAATACGCGAGCTAGGGTCTGTATTTTTTTAACGGTTTTACAGCAAAAACTTTTTTTAAATGCTTCAGTAGATAAGCTTAGTTCTAATTCTAATATATAATCGCAAACATTATTGAATATTTGTCATGGGTATCGCAAAATTTAAACTTTTTCTTAGTCACTATGCTCATGACAGATATTCCAAAAACTGTTGAGATAACTATGCAGAAAAATATTAAAATGAACATATCTACTGAATAATCACTTTATTTACTTTGGCAAGAATATATTTTGTTATTAAAAACTTACAAAATACTGATCTTAAAATCACCTTTCCTTCCACCCCCACTTTAAGAACCCATCTTTCCTGTTGAATAGCTTACGTTTAAAAAAAAAGTGATACATCTCGAAACAGGAGTTGCACGATATCTACTGAGATCTGAAATTTTAAAATTAATAGCCCCTGTGAATAAATATGTGCTTCTCTAAGCTGATTTTTTTATCACACATTTTTAAATTTATTAAAAACTTGTTTGGATGGGTGATTCCGTTAGTTTTAAAATTAAAATAAACTAATTCAATAGTCTCAATTTCTTTGGTTGTCAAGGGAAGTATGGCGGGAACTCTAGTTCAATGTGATTCCAGGTTAGAACGTAATAATTATTTTCAATCCACTGTGGTAGGGACACGTTCTAATTTTCGAGCTCATCTAGTTTGGTTTGCTATCAATGGGAAGTCTGGGGCTCGGAATATTTATAATTTACTGAGGCTGTATTTATTCATAGTGGTTTTCTAATCGCCTTACCCACAAATTCAGGTACAGTTCACCTAAAATTACACACTAATAACTCTACTCCAGTAATGTAAATAGGAGGATATCTCAAATGTTTAATTGACAAATCCCTATTAAGTTTATGAATACACAAATTTATTGTTTAGTCTAATCCATACTTTATTTATTCTAACGCTTGACTTGATTTTTAATTAATGTTTATTTATCATCTGAATAAAACCAAGATTTTTATCGTCCTTAATATATAAAGTTTCAATTAATGACAATGACATTCTAAGAGGCTCTCAAAATAATGAAAGCCTTTGTAAATTATTATAAACTGTTATTATTTATATATTTTTAAGTATACTGTACTCTACTGCCCATCCTGGCTATCCAAAGGTAAGGTTGAATAAGGTAATATTTAGAGTAAACTCACCACCATTTGGGTAAAGGGAGAATTTGAATCAGTTTAAAAGAAACAACCCTCAGAGTATTCGGCTGGGATTCGAACCACTATATCCCTGTCAGCGTCAAACAGAGCAGACTTTAATGACGCCTTAGTTTGTGTACCCACCGATGCGGGTAATTTTATACATCCAATAATAAAAATGTATTTTTTCAGACCAATATTTGGAATTTAAAATCTCTATACGCTATTAAATAGTTCATAAACCTAGGTCAATAAGCCCTAGCTGGAGTAGTTTTAGTAACTCACAAAATACAGTAATAGTGTTTCGTTTATTTACTATACTCTTTGAGATAAAAAACTGCATATAGCTAGAATTAGGTCAGATTTGTTGGACAATAATTTTTTCCCCTCCCCCCCTTTTACCGTTAAGAAATGGGTAACGTCTTGTAGTAATTCATGCCCCAATTGTAAGACGTTTGTTACGACCGGCGCCGGCGTCTTCAACACCCCCGTGGTGTCTAGTAGGTGGAGGGGCAAAGGGGTCTTTGCCCCCACCCTTTTTATAACTGTGTTGGGAAGGGCCGGGGTTCGACGACTTTTTATGGTGTCGTTGGATGGGCTGTGTGACTGCAGTCTGTAGTCTTGTCGAGTTGAGAAAGAGAGAGAGAGGGAAAGTAGGATGCCTGAGGAAGGGTTGTAAGGAGGTTTTCAAGGGGGTGCAATCAATACTTGGGAACCTTGTTTACCGCCTCCTCAGTGGCCACTTCACTAGTTTGGTTTATCAAGGATAGATCTTGAAGCGGGGTTGAAATAACGGTGGGTAATGGCTCAATTCGTTCAGTTTTTCAGTTAATATTAATCCATGGATATAAATACATAAAAAAATTGGTCAGTGTCTTTTTGATAGATTTTTCATATAATTGTAAGTATAGCCATTAAAAAGCAATGCTAAAGTCAACAATAACATGAAAATTTGTTTTAAATATGCGTGACTATTGGTGCTGGTAGACTAGACTGCTGAAGATGGGAAGATTGGGGTTTGATCCAGGTCGCGTGCACTGAGGGTGTTTTTCCTAAATGGCTTTACACTCTCCCTCAACACAAATGCGGGTGTACCTGCTCTAAATTAATCGTTCCTCATTCCTAACACATTATTGTAATTAGTAGATAGGCGTATAACCCGAACGGGTAGTAAGACGTGGTGCTAAAAAATAGTGTAGATATGTGGATATTCCTGGTGGGTAGTAAGATACAAACTACAATATTTACTTTCGATCGATAAGAATAATATGATAGCTAAATATCTATAATATGGAATGCCTATTATATACATTATTTATCAACATTTTATTATTCTTTTCAAATGTGTAGAGTTTAATAATTATTCTACATTTTTTTTAACTTACTGACAGAATGTTTTAACATTGACCCTAAATTAAATATCCTTCCATTAAATTAGACAGTTACCATAAATTAAACATCAAAAAAAGTAGAATGTTTCAACAAAGTCAATATACATAGTATATCATTATTCTACTTCGTAAACATAAAAATTATCATGTTTTGAATAATATAATCGAATAAGCTGTATTTGATAGCTTAAAAGAAGAAGATTTTTAAAAATTGGTTTAGCCTAAGTAAGATTCATATATAAAATACTATAAAATAAATTGATATAAACTTTTTTAGTTGTACATCAAAGGTGAGGAGCTACATTAACAACATAATTAAACCAATTCTAAACGCACAAAATTATTGAACAGGAAACACATATTATTATTGGTTCTGTTTATTTGAAACTACCAATTATTCACGACGAGAATCAAGTTTTTCTGTGCATGTATTACATAATTATTTATCAAATATTGAATTACTATGAGTAATCCCTAAACACTTTTTAATTAATTCATTCGCGTGATATTGATAATCTACATATTATATAAACCGGGAGCTAGGAGGGGCTTCGTTTGCAAAATATGAGGGGCGCATCCACGCAGGCCTGTTGCACTGCACTTCAACAATTTCTTTATAGTCGTCTAGTGTTTTATTAACTTTGCTGTCTTGCTTCGATTTAGGTGTGTAATTAAGATTCGCCTTCTTTTTCATTGGTTCAAATACGCTTTTTTTCTCGAAATTAAGCACTCTCATTCAAATGGGCTTATCGCTTGTTCTCCATTATGTTTTACTGAAAGTAATGTGCTATGTTTGTCTCAGCAACTGAACCAGTATATATATTTATGATACCATTTTGTTCAGGATGGTATTCTAATGGATTATACTGAGCCAAAAGAGCAATTAAGTACCCGATACTGTCTTAATCTTTATTAATTATCGTCTGGTTCCCCTCATTGTGAAATGAAGAATCGGTATCACTATTAGCATCGAGCTCAAAATCAAGAAACATCAATAAAGCCTGATGGATTGTATTTTTAAAGGGATACAGAAGCAGCCACCTTTTTATAGCGTCCTCATTTTGAGTTATTCCAGTCAAACACCCCATAACACCTGAAGAGAGCATTTGAGATTGTTCTAATGCAAAATCGCATGCCACAGAATTAAATAATCCTGCTTTTCGTTCCACAGAAAACATACCGTAAAATGGGGTGCATAGGAACAGTTTTTCTAGTTTTTACCTCTGTACTTTTAAACCAATTAGTTTATATCAACCCAATAAATTTTATCATTACCATAAACTGTTTATGTTTATATCTTCAACGTGAAAAAAGACGTGTCCCTATTCACCCCATGGCTGGGGTCAATAGGGACCTGCAACTTATTTTAGCTTAATGTCCCTATTCCAGTGTATATTGGGGCTAACAGGAACACTATTAATCTTTAAAAGACTATTTTTTTAAATTTAAGTAAAAAATTAATATTACAACATAATACTGGACCAAAACTCCTCACAAGTCACTAAATTGATGTCTTCCTCTTCTTATATCTGGTGGGCTCAGAACTGCCATCACTTGTGACTGCTGAAAGTCAAAATAATCAGATACATTGGGAAATATATAAATGTTGGCCATCTTTGCAGATTGTCTGAGAAAAGTTCCAAGGTATTTCTGTACCGGATTTATCATCACTCTCGGGACTTTTCCTATGAACATTTTTTCCACACCTCGATCGTATAAGAATTTCACTTCCATCCAGGTCCCTTCTTCTATTGCCTGTACTTTGCGACTGGCTGCCTGAACTATTTCTTCATCGTCAGATGAGGTAATTTGTTAGACTCACATTTACATCCACGTTTCTTCCAGGTTCTTCTTCGTAGTGTGGTAGTCTCTCCAAAACTCTCTCTCTATTTAGTGGATGTAAACCGCCTTTGTTGAACCCTGACATAATATTCCTTTCCATGTTCTCCTCCATTGATTCTAGGGCTTGTTTCAATCTATTTTGTACCTTTATTCAACCATTGTAAATATTTAATCTCAGCATGAGTAAAGATAAACAAAAAGTAGTTTCTTTCGGTAGCGATCAGATGCCAGAGTTTGAGTACTAATCTCAGTAAAAGAATCGAAAAAAAAAAAAGTATCGAGTAATAAATACTAGTATCGAAAGGAAAATATCGGTATTAGTAAAGTATCGAAAGATTTTTCACATCCCTACTAGCGAGTCTCCACGTGGCCATGTTGCGTCTGTCGCGGCCAGTCCGCCAACTACCAAGCTGCGCCCAACAAATGCGCCGCGACAGTCCAGACCGAAAGGAGCGGGGATGGATCGCGACGGCCCTGCAGCAACTGCCGGGCGGCTTGTGTTGTCCTCCTTAAACAAAGTGTCGGATTTCACAAATCCTCTTATCCTTAGAATTAGGGCACTATGTGATAGACCCAGGAGCGTGCCACATACTCCACAAAACCTTGTTCTCCCATGTAGAAGACGGGCATTATATCCGTGTTGCGATCTCTCTCTCTCTGTCTCTGTCTCTCTCTCTCTTCTGTTTCAGAGTTTGACATATCCGTGTTGCTATCCCGGTCTCTTACGACAGGGTCTGTTTTGTCCCGCAAGTCTGATTGAACCTAATGTTGACCTTCTCTTGTCCATTAGATCTGTTGACGACCGCTTCCACTGCGTGCGCTACTATTTACCTTTGGATCAATGCTATTGGGGAAATTTACGGACAGTGATTTGGTTTATCTCCATGAGACCCACCGTTACAATGACAAGGACACTCGTCCTTTCAAACAAATAAGGTCAATCTCTCTCTAATGTTTGACACACACAGAGTAATGTAACGCGTCAATCACATGGTCTGCTCACTCAACAAAATAGAAATGTGTAATATCATGATACAATAATTTGAAAGATAAGGAAAAAATATATGCATATTAGAACAAAGATTTCATAAAAAATAATATGTTACAACGTTTTTGAAAATCTTTTAAATGCGTAATCCTTCTTTTCAACATCTTTATGATGCCAGAATCCAAATTTCAATCATGAAGCAACTAGTTCTCTGGTTAAAGTTTCTTAAAATATATAAAAATTGATGGAAACAATAATACTTGTTAATACATAAGGATATTTCGTATACATTTACAATCATACAGAAATGTTTATTTAAATACAAAAAATGAGTTTTATTTTTCAAAAATCCACCACGTTTTTCTTAGTAGACGTTATCGTTTCTTATAAGGCGATTAAAATAACTAATATAATTTTTAAAATTGTTATTTTGAGTTTCCTTGAAAACGGGTTTATGGGCGTTGGGAAAAAACTTTTATATGAAATATTTTTTTTCAAACCAACAGTTTCTGAGATATTGGCAAATATATTAATACAATTTTGTGAGCTTTAGTTGTAAAGAGATACTACTTAAGTTTTAGCGCAATAATTCTCCAATGCCATAGAGTAATTAAATATGTCTCTCAAAATGTTTATGTTATTTTTCCTTAAACCTCGTAGACAATAATCTATCTCCATTTTAAATTCAATAGTCAATATTTATAAATGAGGAATTTAATATCAATGCGATGACATTAAGATATGCAACACCTAATAAAATGTTGAAAATTTTAACCGGAAGTCGAAATTACCCAATATTGATCTTTTTTATTGGTCCAAACATACAAATGACGACATTAATTCTTTAAAAATAAAATTATAAAATTTAAAACCAGGACTCACAAAATATTTTACATAAATATGGTGCAATTTATGCTTTGGTTTGCTAGTGTATATTATTTCGTTTCACATATATTACGAGTTTTGAGTAAGTATCTCCATTTTTAAACAATGGAGCGAAAAGCGAAAAAGCCCGTGCTTAGTTCCATGCCATTTATTTGGTCATGTCAAAATTTTACAATGAATAGCTAAACCACCAGTTTCTGTGTCTGCATGGTCTAAGGCACTAATGTATCAGTAGATTAAACTTCCACCAACGCGGAGATCGAGGTTTGAATCTCGGTCTGGTGTACTGAGGTTGTTTTTCCTAAAATAGTTTTCCACTCACCTCCATGCAAATGTGGGTACACTTCATCTAAATATAACCTTCCTCATTCCTAAAACCACTAGCATAATTAGTATATAAGCATAAATACTGAACATATAGTAGGCCGCAATGATAAAATAAAAAGTTAATTCATATTAAAATAATAATGTAGGAAACTTATTTTATTACTAGTGCAAAATATAAGCAGAAATAACTGCATTTGGTTTTAATAGGTAACGATGCAATTAGCTTATTGGAGGAGACCCCAATATAAAAACCAACAATGGAACATATAAAATCTTACCTCTTACCTCTAGACCCTTAACCCTTACCCCTGAAAGGGGAAATAAGTGGAGAACTGAAATATCTCATCAACCAGGACACAAAATTATTAACGGAAACAGCTCAGCTTGAAGTCATGCGCCAAGTCCATTAGCGAATATAAAATACCAGACAGTTAATAACAGAATGGTATTCAACGGTGCACTTTATCGGAGTTAAACTTATAAACTACAGTCCTGATTTTGTATAAAATGGGGCTTATCAGACGTATAGTAAAGCTACCATATCTTCCACTGTAACTTTTGATAAATACTATCAATACTTATAAAATAGCATTAATTTCAAATTTTCTAAAATTTATAGTATTATCTTTCAAATTAATTTGTTCAAAAATTAAACACGCGTTATTATTAACCCGGTAAAATAGTCTTTAGATATTAATTTTGAACAAAATCGTTTAAACTAGTTTTAAAAAATTTCAATTTTTCAAAAATCAATCATCAATAAACTAAATAAAAAATAATTAAAGTAATTTAGATTGTAAAAAACTTACTAGAAACCAAGTTTGAGCATACCTGCCTAGAGCGATTTTTAAAGATAGTTCAAATTTAAAAAAATATTTTTCATGTAAAATATGTAAAATACACTCAATCAAGCTTTTCCCCCAAAAACAATAATCCAGTTTTAATTGTAAGAATAAATATCCCTTGGATATCAATTTAAAACTAAATTATTAGAGCAAATTTCTAAAAAAATTAAATTTTCAAAAATCCATTAATCTCTAATATCCTTTAGGATTCCGAATATTCGATGATTCAATTAGGTGGACGTGTCAAATTTGTTTGACCTAAAGGGCCACATTGAACATTAAAAATAATGAGGGGGTCGCATTTCAGAAACTTCAATATTGTCACCATCTTAAATGTAAAAATCAAAATTTTAAAATCCTTACTATAACAATTGTAAAATTAAGATTGCATGAAATGTTAAGACCTATCTTATAATTTTATAACAAAAATTTGAAACATATTTACATCAAGTGTTTGAGTGGCTTTAGATTTCTTGTTGTTGTTTATCACAACGTCTTACCAACCGTTCAGGTTATGCGCCTATGTATTATTTACATAATGGGTTAGGGATTAGGAAGGCTTAATTGAGAGGAAATGCAACATTATTAGTGTGGATGGATAGTGGAAAACCATTTAAGAAACCCACCCTCAATGTACCCGAGCGGTATCAAACCCCGATCTCCCGGTTTTCAGCAGTCTAGTCTAACATGAAAGTAGTGTGTTAGACTATGTGGTCACCGAAGTAGGTAAATAGATCTCTTGTTGAAGTAACCTTCAAAATAGATGACAAATGAATGCTTATCAGTAAATATGATCACCCGGGTGTTTGTTCCTTTTCATGAACGAAAATACACTTGTGTTCTGATAAATATTACACATATTTGGTGCAAAAATTTAACTATTTTTTTGGAATTGATTATTGGTGGGTAATAAGTAAAATTGTGTATACCAACCTCACTGGCTAGTTTCACCAAATAATGACCCATTTAGAATTGTCATAATCTCAATTTTTGTATTCCTACAACTTTTATAAAAATAAATTTGGGCCACATTGTATGTTGGTTCATCAAAAGATCCGTGGGCCGTATGGAATCATGAACCGGGTCACATGTGGCCCACGGGCAGCAAGTTTGATATTCCTGAAGAAGGTCATCCCTAATTTATATATTTTATTTAAATATTAATATTTTTAATGACTCCAAATATTGAGATTGATAGTAGAGTCTAAGATGTCAGGCTCGATGAATAGAGTCAAAGGTCAAGGTTTGACTCTAGGCCTGAGGCTGCAGATGAGTTGCGCCGCATGAGTTGTTAACCTCTAAAGAAACTGTTTAATTATTGTGACCCCACATTTTTAGAGCCACATAAGAATTGCAGCCTGGTCTGTTGAATTACTTATGTTGTTCTTAGTTTACCGCTAGTGGTCAGGGATTAGATCCCTTCCCGTCCACTCAAGCCATCAAGACACAAATATTTATTTAGTTTTCATTCTTTATCAAGTGTTTTTGGCAATGGCGTTCATAACGAGTGAAAAATCGAAACCGCTAATTATTTATGAAGGCTACAAATTTTGTTTTATAAAACGCTGAAGGAGGTTATGCAACAGTGGCTGTGCTGTAAGAAGTCATGTAAGATTTTTTAAAGCTATCTTCATCAAATAGTAAAATTGAAATCGACACCAGTCACAAAAAAAATGCGCAGTCGCATGAAAAATGCGATGGAAAAGTTCTTAATCGACAGAAACTGAGTAATATTATTAACAAAATCAGTAGAAGGTAATTCTTCCAAGACGGCAAAACTGATTCGTATGGAATTGAAACGAGGAGATTTCCTTACCTTGACCAACAGTAATGTGACACTCATTAAGCATAATATGCATCGTGCTCGTTCATGTGTGCATTCCCGGTTGCTAAGGAGCGCACGCATTCTGCTTTTAATAAATATTATGAACAAAAACTAATATTGGTGGACAATTCGAGCTTGTGAATGATGAAGTCAACTCTATAATTGGGTTTTCCACGCAACCAAATTTTAAAGTGCTATGTGAAGTATAGAAGATGTATGTAGATGGAATATTCAAAAGCTGTCCAAAGTATTTAACCCAACTCTTTACCGTTCATGGTTTAAAAATGATTTTTATATAACTTTGGGATTATTTTTTTGTGTTACCCAACAAATATAAAACTACGTATCTTTCTGCATTCCAATACGTAATTTGTAACTTCATTTCTCTCGGTGCTATGTGCTCTCCGTCCGAAGTTTCTATAGACTTTGACTCAGCAATCCACAGTGCAGTAGATGAAGTCTGGCCTGATGCAGAAGTAAGAGGATTCCGATTTAATCTTGGACAAAATTGGTGGAGGAAGATTCAAACTTTAGGCCTAACTAAAATCTACAAAATTGATCCCAACATTTTTTGAAAAACTTTTTTGGACTGCCTTTTTAATCTCCTTTACGGTTCAGCCGTCAGAATATGAAAGGATTGTGCAGTTCACTGACTACATCTTTGAAAACTACATTTATCCTGAGGCAATNATAGAATTTGGATCCATTTTTCTCCCACCTGCAATTGAACCAGTAATAGCTATGAAAGTCCCCATTCCAAATTGAACAATTCGTTCTACAGAGGGCATCCCAACATCTACAAACTCGTTGACATATCACTTGACGTTCAAACCGAGACGCACGTCAAATGCAGGAGTAAGGGTTTAAGAAGGACAAAAAACATTCGTGAAAAAGAAGCATTCATTAGGGAACAAATGGCAAAGCTTGAGAAAAAAGAAATAGAGAAGTGCAACTTCGTAAAATATTGAGCTTTAAGTTTTTGCCCAAACCATTGAACGACAAGCACTGGGTAAGTTTAGATACTACGAGGGATATTGACATGAGATGATAATAGTTTATATCTGAAATTTAAGACATTTTGTTATAAATCACACTGCTAATTAGATGGACACAAATCATACCTCTCTCTCAAATGAGTGGGCCGCAATTTGTGCGTGTCTCTAAAAAAAATGTGGGCAGCAACTTGTAAGCGATTTCAAGATTAGGACGCAATTCACCTACACAAACGTCTGAGTGTAATTAGAGTGTTTTTCCCACCCTCTTTTTTGCGAATGCAGGTGTATTTTCTAATCTGCTCTTTCAAGCCATACTCCTTGATCATGGGCGAAAAGTGATTTAGAAAAATGTTATTCATACATGGAATAAATTACTATATTATCATTTTTAAATAAATATTACTAGGGAAAAATAAAATGTCTAATGCTTGCTCCCCTGAAAAATATTTGCAAAAAATAATCATCCAACTAATAATCTCGCTGGCCTAGTTTACCGTAACTTAATCTTTGATTGTTTTTTTTAGCACCACGTCTTAATACCTGTTCAGGTTATACGCGTATTTTATACGGATTAAGCTTAGGATTTAGGGATGAGGATGATTGAATTTAGAGGAAGTTTCACCCCATTTGTGTGGAGGGGGAGTGGTAAGCCATTTAGGAAAAACCACACTCAGTAGAACTGACAAGGATTTAAACCCCGATCTCTCTGTCATCTACAGTATAGTCTAACACGAGAATGACGCGTTAGACCATTCGAGCACCAATGGGGGGTCTTTTACTTTAGTTTTCCAGTCTATTTCCAGAATTACACTGAAATTCCTTAAAACGCTCACTTATTAAAATGTCTCACAAAAATAAATGTTATTCAAATAGTCTTAATTGCTTACTCTATAGCATTAGAAAGTTGAAAGTTCATTATCGCACAAAAGTACGTCACCTATCCCTATCTTGAACTAGTTCCATCCAGTCCACCTCATTACACGATATCCCTATCTTAAGCTAGTTCCATCCAATCCATCTCATTACACGATATCCCTATCTTGAGCTAGTTCTATCTAGTACACCTCATTACACGCTATCCCCATCTTGAGCTAGTTATATTCAGTCCATATCATTATATCCTATCCCTATCTTGAGCTAGTTCCATCAAGTCCACCTCATTACATCCTATAACCATCTTGAGTTAGTTATATCCAGTCCACCTCATTACATCCTATAACCATCTTGAGTTAGTTATATCCAGTCCACCATGTTACACCCTATCTCTTTCAGGTCCATTCTAATGTTATCCTCCCATCTACGTCTAGATCTTCCCAATGGTCTCTTCCCATTGGGTTTGCCAGTCAATACCCTGAACATGTTTCTAGATTCTCCCATTCACATTGCATGTCCCGCCCAATGTAATTTTAAAGACTTGTTTATCCTAACAATAATTTGTGATGCGTACAGGGGATGTAAATAATAATTATGTAACCTCATCCATTTTTGGGCCAAATATTTTCCAAAGAACTTTTTTTTTAAATCCTAATTTGGTTAACGGCATGTAAGACACTACGTGTCATATCGATAGAGAATAACCGGTAATACTGTTCTGTATATTTTGAGTTTTACAGTATTGGACAGCAGGCGAGACGTCAACAATTTACTGACCAAATAATAGTATGCATTTCCTGAATGTATTGCTTTTCCTAATTTCCAAATTATCTTGTTTTTTTACATCCAATACTGGTTCTAGCCTATGGCCTGAGTCAGATTTTTATTCAATTTATATATTTTCCACTACCAGCCTGCTAGGCCTGTCGTAGCTTCATGTGCCTTATAAATTATAATATATGTTAAGACTAGGATGGGCACAACATCCAACCTGCAGCCGTTAATTTATCAATGTGAAATGGTAAGCCCATTTTTCATCAATAATAAATTTTCGGCCATGCCGGGAATCAATCCCGGAAACCTTGGATGAGTAGGCAGACACGCTACCGACTGAGCTAAGATGTCGGAATATCTAATATCGTTATTGCTGGATAAAATTGTGTCTAAATATTTAAATTCATTAAGCCTGTCAAATGATATGTTATTCGCAGTAATCTCCAAATTATCGTATCCAATCTATGAATTTAATAACTGAAACTATTGATTAGAAAAACCTAAGTTATGTAATCTCAATTTTTATAACAAAAATAAAAATAAAATGAAGGTTAATGTCATACTAGAAACGATTTATGAGAAAAGAGACAGCTGAAATTTATTAGTGGCTCTTTTCCAAGCTAGCAAACGGAAATCCCTGTGAAACTAGGATTTTATTGTATTATTTTATCCTGTCTTAGTCTCCTGTGGGCCCTGAACAGTCATTTGTTCCCTTACTGCCCGTTGCCGCTGCTTCTGAGCACCCTAGGCTTACATTTAACAACTGCAGCTACGAGCTTTTCCTCCTCTCTAGACATTGGGGGAAAATTGACACAACAACCATTACTTAATCCGGTCTCATTGTCTTGAGTCTTGAAACTTACTTACTTACTTGTACCACATAATTAAACGCTTTTGAAGACTTTTGCTGGAATCCACTCTTGGTTTGTATTTTGTTACGAGGCTGCCTGAGAAACTCCTTACGTAGAATCTCTTGTTGGTTAACCTGACTAACTTGGTTATTCTACTACCAGGTACTAAATAATTATAACTAAAGCAGTGCGTTACAAAGCGACAAATCGCGACAGGAAATGTTTAGATGTGATTCAATTGATGCGATTCTCAGCTAGTACCTAAGAGCGCGTAACTTGTTTGTTGATTTAGCAGTATAGTTTTCTGCGAATATGTATAATGATGTTAGGGATGGGGTAAGGGTGGGGGTGTCGGTGGGGGGCTGGAAGCCATAATGGCCCTATACTCAAGTAACAGTGTGTTCTCCTTATTTTATGTTGTTATAGCCTCAATAAAGGAGCTAATTAATTTTTTAAATAGTTTCTTTTGTATTTTTGTTCTTTTTTTCAGCACGTCTTATTACCAGTTAGTATTATACTCATATATATACATTTCGCTAGTATTTTGAAGATGAGAAAGGTATAATTTAAAAATGTACCTGCATTTGCTTGAAGGTATATGGGAAAACCATTTTAAGAAGACCTTGCCTCAATACTTCCAACTCCATAGTTCATCATAGTGTGCATACTACAAAATGACTCCTGGATTAAGTTGGACCAGGGCCGTAAATTTGGCTTGGGGAGCAGGGGGGGGAGGAATAAGGAGTAAAAATTTCAAGTAAAAATAATATTACTTATGTTCATCAAAATAAAAAAAAGCTTAATAAAACCCATATTTTAATTAGTTGCACATCAATCACCTACTTCAGTGGTCGCATGTTCTAAGGAGTTACTCTCATGTTAGATTAGACTGCCGATGACAGGAAATCGGGGTTCGAGTCGCGATCATATGTATTGAGCGGATTTTTATCAAAATGGCTTTCTACTCTTCCTACACGCAAATTTGGGTACACTTGCTCTTAATTCAACCTTACTCATAACTAGCTCAATAGCGTAGTTAATATATATATATATGCGTATAGCTTGAACAGGTAAAAAGACGCAATCCTAAAAAATTAAAAAATACACGTTAATCGAAATCTGATGCCTTTATTGAACGTGACAATGTTCTATCACTAAGATATACATGATTCGTCACTTGCTCTGGGTCATTCTTCGCGCATAATTTAAGGAAGTGTCAACTAATTGAAATATGTCAATATCAGCTGTATCCATGACCTGATATAAAATTCCATCTCTATAAAATTATATTTTTCATTTTAATCAAAAACTAAATTTTTCTTTAAAATAAAACAAACTTTAAAAATTATAATAAGACGACGCTAATCAGGTATTATTGTCTTAAATTCATCGATCACATCATCATAATTAATTGACGTAGCCAATAATAACTTTTGTTGAGTGTATACAATCATGAGTGAGCTAGGTGCTGTTGGGTCATGGTATTTCTTAAACTAGCTAGCTTTGTTTACATTATTTTTTACACTATTTATAACATTCTATATTACTCAATTCGGCGTTTAATGCATAATCTGTATTGTAAAACTCAAGAGCATCTTGCGATTAAATTTAAACGCAAAGGTAATTATTTACTATTATTTTACACAGCCCGTGCGCACAACTACACCTAACTTTATGAACAGATTTTTGTTTCTACTTACAATAAAAATAGGTCACTGGCCTTTCAAACAGTTCTTGTTGTGCCTTTCTTTTTAACTCACATTTGTTTCGCTATTTCATCCTAAATTGTATGCTATATTTAATCTCTATTGAGTTGTTCGTTCTACACCTAGTTCACGGTAGGAGTGTAGGTAAGTGAACTATAACAAAAGCTACCAAACATATTCTCATGTATACATTTACCTAACCAATCTGATCTGCAAGAGTATATATAGACTTGTCATCACGTTTGTAAGTCAAAACTTTCACAACATATCATTTGTTTTTGATTGGGTTTTACTTTAACCGTTTTTACATCTTCTTCTAGCTATCAATTTCCACCACTCTTATGACGAATGGTATATCTATCAATATACAATACAATGAGATTGTCAGCATCCTATTCCATTTAGATGAAAAATAACTATCAAGAAACATAAAACCATTTGCGACTGCGATTCTAACATAGAGAGACCCGTGGGTACGTAAGTGATATGCTGGCATGCGCAAAAACAAAATAAATATTTCCCCATTAAACAAGAGGCTATATTTCAACGTAAAACATTACTAAATACATTTGTTATGCTTTAAAACGTGTTTTCATTTTGCTAAACCAGTATACATTGAGCCCTTTAGGGTATATTGATAAAAGTGAGCTGAGTCATAAACAAACAAAAACGTTATTGTTTCATACTGTTTTGACTAACAGGTGTGTGGTCAACGTTACAGGCTGCTCAAACAGAAAATCTCAAAGTTACTGAAATATTTTAAACATTTATTAATTAATATGAATGTGAATTTAGTAATTACTTTCGATGGATATTTTTGAAAAATAAAATATTATTAATATTAATATCGCGTCTTACTACCTCTTCAGGTTGTACGCATATATAATTTATCTAGTAGAGTAAGGATGAGGAATGAAGCATTTTAGAAGTAATCTACGCAATTTACGTGGAAATAGATTGGAAACCATTTAGGAAAAGACACCTAACTAAACCTGACTGGGATTTGAACCCCAATCTCCTTGTCTTAAGCAGTCCGGTATAGCAATAGAGTGACGCCTTAGACCATTCAACCACTGAAGTGGGTAGGTAATAAGTTAATGTGCAACTTTTTATCCGTGGATAATTTGTCCTTTAATTTGTGATGGTTGCAAAATTCACTCAAATGCTCACTCCTGCGAAAAATATTTTATAGTTTTTATAATACTCTAAGAACTCCATTCCCAATATCCACAGTATTTTTATCAATGAACAGTAAATAAATATATTAAATTATCAAATGTCATAGTTAAAATGAACCTAGAGTAAAATCTGCTCTAAATTAGAAATGTTTCGTTCTGAATACCTATAACACCCTTTTGTCTATAGTTTATAATACGTTGACTTTTAACAGTCCACTGAGAATAGGTCTACACTATCATAGGACTTTCATGTTTTATCGGGGAATTTATCTTTCACTTCCTTTACACATACAGATCTTCACGTGACTTACAAACTAACTTAACCTATGATGGTTCCCTAAATACAACACATACAATCAATACTAAATTAAGAGAAGAATGAACCCGCCTCGGTAGCTGAAGAGTTTAAGGCGTCACTCTCGCAATATGATTTTCTGCTGATGAGTTTATCGGGTATCTCAAATGGGGAGAGTGATTTTACCTCGATTGTTTTCCAAAATCCCTCAAGAAACGGTGGCTACACTTCCTCTGGATTCAGCCTTCCTTGTTCCTTAAAACATTATCGTAATTAATACGGGTAATAAGGCTAAAATAATAAAATAAAAATGGTATTAGAATGCACCCGTCTACAAATAGTAAATGTCTTTATCAAAGCCACCCAGAATCAAACCGTTGTCCCTTTTACTGATTAAAACTATCCACTAAATCCCTTTTTAAAAGATCCTTTTTTAAAAGATCCTTTTCAAATTACCACTAAAACATAATTCATTAATGCTTATTCTAAAAAACTGTGAAAAGTTGCGAAGAAACTCCATGGCTTCAGCCTGAAAGTAAGCTATACCGACAAAGCGGCCACTGCATTATGGTGGAGATAGTACCAACATTTGTGGATAGAGGTTTTCATGTGGTCAACACAACGAATCCTCCCGCCGTTAAACTCAGTTTTTTAGACCAAATCCGCTATTTTTTAATTCAAGTAACATCTCAATTGGCCTCACGAGGCTGTGTTGACCCCAATCCAGACCCATTACTCACAAAAAAAAATCTTTAAGCTCTGGGAATCGAACCCGAGACCCCTGGATCTGTAGCCCAATTTATGATCACTAGACCACAGAAACCATTTTTTTAAAATAGAACTATCAATAATAATTATGGGTGTGTTTACACTGCCTTACTCTCCTTTCAGGATTTCAAAATATTGACATTTATGGGGAAGATAATAGTAAGATACAATTTAGATAAAATGTATCCACACTTGCCTGGAGCTAGAGGGATAAATCATTTAAGGAAAAAAACCTCAGTTCATGCGGTCGGGATTTGTACCTTGACCTCCATACAACCACACAAGCAAACCATGTTAGACGAGACTGATGACTTCATGTTGGTTCCTATTGGTGATGGCAGGGAATAAATCGAAAAACAAACGGTTCTATCGAAAAATGCAAAACAATTTATAAAATAACCAGTCATTGTGCTTAGGCAAAGATCTTCCTAAGTTACCCTTCTTGTCTGTCCAAGTCCAGAGAGAGTTCAAACGTTTTGTAATATTTGTGCAAATCTATAGAACGAAACCTTTCATTAGAGAGCTTTAACCACTTTCTTATCATATCGGAAACTCTGTCTTACTAACTTCCATGTTATTCATCGATTATTTTACTAATGGATAGTAAATCTTGTGTAAAATAATAAGCAGTGCACGGATTTTTATTACCTGATTATAATAATAAACTGACAAAAAAAATCTAAAAATTTCCACGAAAATAGTTTTTTTAGCTCGTATTGAATACACACGACTAAATCAATTATGAGCTTTATAAATGGAAACTAAAAAAAATACATACAATAAAAATCCTTTATTAACCAAGCTCATTTTACTGGATATGTATGCTTGATGGATAAGATTTCTTTATAAATATCTTCTTCAAAAATTAATAGCTATTATCTCCCTAAGAAACCCTATTCTGATTAGTTGTAATTTGTAATGAGGAATGTGTATTTTCCAGCCATTTAAACAAATAGAATTTCAAGTTTATTGTTTACATTATCTTTTCATTCCGACAACTGTGTTTTAATAACAGTTATGTTTAAATATGTACGTATTTATATAATATCGGTAGTATTCAAGAATATAATTATTCGACATGAAATGCCTCAATTACTCAACCATGCCTAAAAACGACGCAAAACAATGAATTATGTTCTAAAAATCTTAAATGACCAAAAAAGCACGTTTCAACAGCAAAAGGATCATGGTTATAACATATACCCGCTATGGTCTAAGGCACTATTTTCACAGTAGACCAGATTACTGATGATGGGGAGATCGAGGTTCGAAACTCGGTCGCGTGTACTGAGGTTGTTTTTTCCAAAATGGTTTTCCATCCATGCTGGTAAACTTCCTCTAAATATAATCTTCCTAGTCCATAAAAACCATTAGATAGAGTAATTAGTACATAAAGCGTATAACCCGAACGGGTAGTAAGACATGGTGTTAAATATAATATATATATCCTAACTATTATAAATGCGAATGTGAGTTTGTTTGTTTGTTTGTTTGTTTGTTACGCTTTCACGCCTAAACTACTC